>VXAD01013355.1:749455-765903 GCA_013399195.1 Dicrurus megarhynchus
AAAAAAAAAAAAAAGAAACCAACCCCCAAAAAACTCCCCAATCCACAAACACACTGTTTTACAGAGTATGAGAAAAGTCAAGGCAGACACGCAGAACTAATTATTCCAACAAGTTACCATAAATGCAAGCAACCTCATCCCAGACACTGCCTTTTCTGAATCTCACTAAAGGAGAGCAGTAAGCTTTGGGAATGACAAGAAGCTTTCAAGTAACAGAAGAACCAGTTTCCATTAAACTTTCATTGATTTAACTTTTGAATGCAAAAAGAAAAAAGGCTGCAGTAAAATATTAGAAGGCTAAAAAAAAAATCTAAAAAGGCTTCATTAAATATTACAATGGCTATGCAAATCATAATAGAACTGTTCATTCAGTAAAATGGGTTTTAAATAACTTTTGGACAAAACTCTGAGCCAACTTTTCAATTTCTTGATTGAAAGAATACCACAAGAAATTTAACAATGACACTTTCTTCCCTTTAACTAATGGCAGCCATATATTCCCTTTGAAATTGCACAAGCAATGTACAAACTCCAATCAACAAAATTCCAGACCCTGGGAAGCTGCAAGCAGTCTCCATTTAACTCAAGCAGTCAAACGATACTGATTTAAACTCTTCCAATATTTCAGTTGATATGTATTGCTGCATCTATAATTCTAAAGCTGACAAGCTTTCTGATATAATGACTACCTAGCTAGCAGCAAATACATACGGTTTTGTGGGGCTTTTCGGCAGGGGGGCTGTGAGGGTTGTACAGGTTCTAGAGGCATCATTTGTATGAATGGGGAAATGAAGTATCATTCATTTCTCAGAAAGAAGAAATAGACATTTTCATGCTTTTAAAATTATTCTTAAAGTGTTAATATATTTATGTAAGAAAGAAAAATGAGTTCTTGGAGCAAGATGGAGTAAAGACAACTGTAAAAATGTTTTCTTATAAGAAATACAAAATACTGTATTGAAGTTGCTTTCCCTTAAGATGAGATAATTACACCATAAATGAAGAACACGTAAAAAGAAAGTTGGTAGCTAATGAAAAATTACCTGTCCTTTGAATTCCACTGGCTTAATTCCTGCATACACTGGTATAAAACTACTTGCTAGCAGGACCTAGATAGAAGAAAGCATAAAGAATAGAGAAAAAAAAATCAAAAAAAGGCAACGAAGTAATTTAGAACCAATACATATTTTCATACATATTTACCAGTCCATATATTAGTTTTACATAAATCCACTGTCATCTCAAAACATCATCTTGTTGTGGTACATCAAAACGTGATTAGAATTATTCAATAGGGTCTGGTTTTTTATAACTTGACAATGACAACTCTCAAAACAAAGTATCAAAAATTAACTCAATAATTAATGTGATTCAAGAGTATGAACTTAGTTTTGCAGAATGTGAAGTAAATCTATAGTTGTCAAGAAATTAAATACGCACATGCTGAAAAAAGCAGTACATTGTCAAAGAAGAAGCTGACCGAGTCATTCTGTTAGCATATTAATATAGTGTTTACTTTTCTAATCAGATTTTTGAAAGTTTCAAAAATACCATAAACATCCTGAAAATTCACATACGCATACCTTTATCAATGTTTGTATTTAATACATTCAAGTATTAACAAACTACTATTTCCCCTATTGTAAGGCTTCATTGTTGTCTACAGCTGTTCTTGATTTTAAAGTTTTTTTTTAGACCAGGACACCTCTTCCGTCATGTACAGCTTTGCACACACATATACGTTTCTATCCATTCATAGCAATACCTATGAGAGAGTGTGGGTATCTCTATACGTATGTATAGATATATACACATATACATAAGCAATCAGTATACAGCATTTCAAGAAGAGGAAAATGCATGAACTAAGTGCAGTATGTCAGAATTTTTCATACAGCTAAATAGGGTGAAGATGCATGCACTTGTATGATGGCATGAAAGACCAATCTGGGGAACAGAAGCAGGTCACAAACTGGTGTGTACACTGTGTGAAAGATGATCAGCTGCAGAAAAAAATCACAATCCATGGAGATTATGGAAGAAAATGCTTGAGCTTTTTTGGGTGGAATTACATTTACTTTTACAAAATTTAAGCTACTGTCAGTGTTAAGCACCTCTGTTCCCCCAGTAAGTTTTAATTAACACTGTGTATGTATACAAAGTCTTCAACTTTCACTCTGACAACTGCTTCCCCGCCTATTTCTCTTCCTAGTGATGTGGAGCTTTGTCTGAGCTCAGATAAGTTTTCCTTATGCAAAACTGCAGCTATTTCTCTACCAAACAGGCCTTTCACTCACAAAAGCATAAGACAAGGTTCCCAAGTTCCCAACATCAGCTTCCTCTCCAGCCCAACACCTTTTCTCCTCTCTTCTTCAACTCCATCTCAGTAACTTTGGCCCTTCTAAACTAAGAGAAATGGGGGAAAAAGATTTAGTGAAGGAATAGAGTCAAAACCAGGTGACCCCTGCAAAGTCTGAATTCATTTCAAGAGGACTGAAGAAAGCAGTTGTTCTTCTTATAAAGTCACTTAGATCTCCAGAGTAAGAAGAGGCAGGACAAGTTTGAAGAACAAACACTTTCAGTATTTCCTTACCACTAACAGACCAGTGTGGACTTCTAGGCACTGCCTTACTTTCTCAAGCTAAATATATCAGTATTTTATGCCTTGCTCCCTCACAAACACACAAATCGGGACTCTCTTCCCCCTCACCTCCACTTCAGGAACTACAAATCTAGGAATGCTAATGCAAGATGATTGTCTTCACGTATGGAAAGACTATTTCAAAGGTGCGAGATTATTACCTGCCTTTCCAAGTCCACAAGGAATAGTAAAAAAGATAAATCTTAACATCGTAGCAACATACATTCAGTTTAGCCATTATGAAAAACTTTGGAACCATAAGTCTTGATTGTTAAGCATTGAAACCAAATCCATATGAAGTTGAAAGATTTCTGGCAGAAGGTACAGAAGTTTTGCTGTTTATAAAACAGTCTGCCCAGCAGTACCTTTATCCATGCCTTGGATGTAGGTATGTCTAGGCATGATACAATAAAATAACCTAACAAGCTTTGCCCTCCCTGCTCCTGTGGCAGCCACCAACATTCAGACAGCTGTACTCATGATATAGGCAAAGCTGAAGGCGTGCACAATACCAGGTATTAGGAGCTGGACTGAAAGATCAGACAATATGAATGCATTCCAATGAGCAGTTATGTGTAATTTTATTACTATTACTCCAACCAACCCTACTGCTACCATAGAGAACAAAAGAATAGAGCAGAAATGGCTATATCAATGAAAAAACTATTGAAATACTAGTAAAAATGTACATATTCCCAAGGTCATCCTGATGCTTCTAACTGTCTCCAGGTTACGAGATTTCACTGCAAAAACACAATACTGCAAAAAAAATGAAAAGAATAATAATCTCCATGCTTGCTACCAGTGGATACTATAGCTAGAAATAACAGTGCATAACGAGACAAACTTTTGGCATAATTATATTTGCATGATGAAGTCCTATAAATTTTGAGAACTGACTGTCCACGTAGAATATAACAGCATCAACATTTTAAAGATTATACTTTAAAGGCAAACTCCCAATGCATACTTTGAGGTTTTGTTAAAAAGTGTCACTTTTTTTTTAAAGTGATAACTATAAAGAATCTCTTATTTGTGCTAAGCATCCACGAGGATAGGGAAAGAAGGAATTCCTTCTTATTCTATTTCCTCCTTTATCCTGCTATATCTTAGGATGACTTCCACTAAGATACAATCAGTTACTAGCAAGAACATTTGCTTTACATGCATCTGAATTGCTTCTACCATCTCACATCAGCTTATGCATACAATCCTGATCCAAATTTAAAATGTGGCATTCAGATGAAGAGAAGGGCAGTAAAAGATCTACTTTCCAGTTACAGTCAAAATGCAGCTTATATACAGTACTTAGCATCTCATTATATCCATTATCCACAAGCACCTGTAGTAATTGTTCCATTTTTCTTAAACTTCCTTTATTTTCTTTTGTGATGAAACATAATGATATCAGTGAGGTAAGAGATGCAAATTTTTTACAACATTTTGAGATTCTCTACTGTGTTCTCATATACTGCAACAATCAGTTACCTGTTACTTTTAGGAACACTTTGCCTACAAGGTAGAACTTGAATAACCAATGAAGGAAACACACACAAACACCAAATAAATTTTAGCAAAATTTGTGAAGGTACAGGATCAAATCCTGCTTTAAACATTTTTTATACTATGGCTGTAGCACCACTGGTAGTAGAAGTGGTTACCTGAGTAAACCAGTGATTTTACTGTACAATTAATACTATACTCTTAAGCCTTGAAGAAACTCCAGCATTTTCATTTGCAACTTCCATATTCAACTTTATTACCTGAATGAGGTCCTCCCTCGATGCAAAACTTGAAACCAAGTGATTTTCCCCACTCTTTGAGTTAGTGACTGACACATAGAGCCGGTTCTCAGCTACCTCATGAACATCAGAAGGAAGAATAGACTCTATGCCCTCCCTAGAGGAAAGAAAATGCTCAGCATTACTCACATCATTATTTAAAAACTTTGCAAATACATTAGGGGTGAGCACCCCACAGCAAAGAAGAAATATGCACCATCTCCATTTGCATTTGGAGAGCTCAACACAAAAATGACTTTACAGAAGCATTAAAATAGGTACCTAAGTGTTTTCATAAAATCATAACCAGGTGTTACAGCACCAAAGTTCAATCTTCTGACTTCCTCTGCAAATCCATAGGCAAAGTGCTTACATTTCTGGAAATGGAAAATAATAACCATGAAGATGTTTTAGTGATCGGAAGCATGTTCAACTGCAGTACCTAAAATATACTAGAGGCTAAAGCTTTAATAAAAACAGTTATTAGATCAAACTGAAATATTTTCCCATATGTGCTTGGTTTGCAACAAGACTTGCATAACAAAATGTTGATCCTTTTCTACGGATTATTTATAAGAAAAGAAAAAACCCTAATGAAAAAGAAATTATAAACTCTCACAAGGATACCGCTTTATCAACCAAAGAAAGTTAAAAGCTGTTTTTCTATATACTACCACTGTTAAATAATCAGTTCCCTAGACCATGCCATTACAAGAACAATCATTTAGTTCAAAGTCTAAAGCCACCTTTTATTTTAAGGTCTATTTCAGAACTTAAACTAGACACAAGTACCTTAGGATGCTTATAAGGAATAAACAAAATAAAAATTACGACAATTTCTTCCCACTCATGCAAAAAACAAGCTACTAACAAATACACATATTTAATTAATAAAATACTATGGAAGTATTTAATGAATGGAAAACTATGATGGATGACATAGGAAGAAAAGACACTGCAGAAAACCAGGCAACAGATTCCTGCACAAGGAACCTTACACAAGCTGAAATGCCCAGCATTAATGACTGCAGAAAAATAGCTTGAAGTGTGAGTCATAAGAACTCCAAAGGGACAGTAAAGGAATTGGTATAATTTATTTTTCAGCCGTAACATGCTGAAACAATGAATTATCATCCTGAGTGCTTAAGACTCACTATTCAATATTTGTAATCCTTTTTTTATCCTTTCATGCAGACTTCTCTAATGATTTTAGGGACTTTGGAAAAAACTGAACGCAATCTTATGCAACCTTCTAAAATTGGTACTCTATAAATATATTATACCCACATCCACCTATATAACCACATGAGAAAAAGATAGTTTGGGTTTCCTGGATTATTAGGTCCCTGAATAAAGAACAAATATGTTGATAGTAACAAAATAAATGATTGAGTGACTAAGGAAAGGAAAAAAAAAGATTGAGACATGAATGTATCCTACTGAGGAGGAGGAGGATACAGGATCTAATGAAAGGAAAACAAGGAAGGAGTTGGGGTGAGGATTAACATGAGATCAGAGCCAGCTGACTGAAGCAGTTAAACTTCCTCACATCACTTGTATGACAGAGCACTCACCTAAGTGAAAGACAGAAATACAGTTCTTGCATCCACTTTCTTTATATGACCTTTGAATAAATGTATCAAAAAAGTTCACTAAGAGGTTCATACCTCTTAAACAATCACTGTAAATATTTGTGCTACTTAATTTCACATTGGTTAGGTTAGCACCCTTACCCTATAAGGTATTTGTCATTGCCAGCTCAAAGTCAATAAAAATATATAAAAGTAGTTACATGCACTAAGTCTTGAATTTATTCTACATTAGGCAGTTAGGCTTCTTCTGTAGTCAATCTTCTAGAAAGAGGCACCTCTCTCTTTAAATGCAGAAGAAGCCCACAAAACCCTACATAGAAGCACCCCAGAACGACCATCTCAATATTTAAGATGCTTAAATAAAGTTACAAGGAGCTAAGAGTACCAGGGAGCTGGATGAATCCAAACCTAGGGGAATGACAGAGAACTACTTTCCATATTACAAGTGCTAAGAATGGACTGTATCCAGACTCTCAATTACTGCTCTCAAAAGGGACAACTTCTTACAGCTATGAATTGGTTTAGAATTTGAGTGCTAGAAGCTTTAAACAATACATCTGCATTTTAAATAGTGACTCAGGCCATGTTTAGAAATTGTAACTGCTTGTACCGAGTTACTCAAACTTGGTATCAACCATGACCAAGGTAATTTTAAAATAGTTATTTATCCCTAACTAAATAAGCCTCCTTAGAATTCTGAAGTCCTGTGCCTTTTCAAACAGTGACAAAAATCCAATATATGACAGAAAAACATTTGGAAACTGCCTTAGAACAGCAACAGTCAAAACAATAAATCTTCAATGTTACATTCTCTCCAAGATAAAGACAGGCTGCATTACAGCTTTGAGACTAGGAGATGAAGAAAGTCCTAATTATGGCTTTTCTAACATTGCCATCTCTGGGGGGGGGGGGGAAAAAAGGAAAAAAATAATTAACTGATTAAGAGCTACATTTGTGGATATAAAATATTTCAAGCTAGAAATGTAGTAATGATAATGATATAATTATCCTGATATGAAAAGTTAGTTCTATCCAGTACAGAACAAGGCCTTTACTTAAATTCCATGAGAATTAGAAAGAATTATTCCCACTGACAAAAGAACTCTCAAATTTAAACAATATAACAGAATAAAAGTACATAAAAGTAAGAATAAAAAGTACATAAAAAATGAAAAGGAATATAAAGTTCATGAAACTTTCTTTAGTTTGCAATAAAATCACAAACTTTCAAGGAAAAATACAACAGACTCAATGTAATATAGACTTAGTTTCCACAAACAAAAACTAAAAACTGTTCTAATATTTTTACTTAGAAAGATCTTTCTAAGTTGGACCAGGCTGAGAACAAGTGCTCATACCCAGAGTCTGCAATAAGCAGAAAAATTTCCTTGGGCTAACAAAGGGCTGCCATGCTCACCACAGAGGAAATTAAAGTCAGAGGTACACATTATATCAGGCAAACTTGAAACTGAACTACCAGTCAGAGGTGACAGAAGGGGAGTAATGCCTGCACAGAATACAAAGAGGTTCCACACAACAGAATGGAACTTGCCTAATACCAAGTCATATAAGGAATGCTCCCAGGGGAGTGAGGTGGGCGAAAGAAGCCAGGGACAAACCTATTGCTGAAAGCAACAGAAGTACAGTTTATGCTGCAAGCTGAGTTCATATCCCAGCAGAAACAACCAACAAACAAACAGAAAGATCAGTGGCAAAGTGTGATTTGGCTGGGACTATTATTTGAATCAAATGAAGTGAAATAATCAAGGCCTAGAGAAAGTTATCAAATGCCCACTGGATTGAAACATAAGCGTAACTTAGACCAAAAATCTAACAGCCTGTTTTCCCCACAGTAATTAAAACTATTCAAGAAATATTAACATTTTGGCAATGCCTGGTCCTCTACATTTATTAAGGCAAAGTCACTACGGACATTTCAGGAGAGCAAAGCAGCCTTAACCTGTGGGGAAAATCAAGCAAGGAGACACCCAAAGAAACCCTAATGCTCTCCACAGAATCTTTAACATTGTGTTCATTGAATATAACCTTGGTGTTTCTGCATGACACCATATCCATGGTGAGAAAGGAGTGGCATCTCTGGAGATGAAATAACCCAGACACAAGTCAGAACAGAATGCTGTGTGGGGTAATCCTACTGGGTGCTGTTAAGGCATGGGCTGCACTGAGTCTAAAGGAGATGCAAAAGCATTTAACACTGTTCAATGGAGTACAAGCAGCAAGAAAAAAATCTGAGCAGGTGGGAGCTGCTTATGAAGACACATTCCATCTACCATTTTCATCTCCTTTCAGAAAAGGTTGAAAGGATGGTGCTATGCACTTGCTTAACAAAGCATATCTCTAGCCAAGAGAACAATGATTCACTTTGTAATGTACCATCATTAAGTAAATATACATTTTGGTATATTAAAGTACACCTGTTGCCTACAAATCAACATTCACACACATGAAATTTGTATTTAAACAGCTTAAAATATAAAGTACATATGAAATATTTTTGTCATAAACCTTTTTGCTCATGAGTCACAGATGTGGTTAATGAAAACATGATACAAGAGTCCTGTTCCTAGCAAGTAAAGAGAAGAAAAAACAAGAAACAAAACATTTTAATAAACTTAAAGGAAGATGATTATATTAAAAAAATCCTTTTAAAATTATCATGGCCTATACCTACGAGTTTATTAATTTACCTCTATATTTTCTGGCACTGCTAACAAGACAGCGGCAGCCAGAGATCCCGCAGAAGCTCCCGCAAAAGCTTTCACATCTCTCAGTAACTTCTTACCATGCTTGTGAAAAGCAGCTGCTGCCCCCAAGTGGTAAATGCCCAGAAAGCCACAAGCTGCAAAGGACAGGTTGATGTGTTTCATTTGGGCTGTGGACATAAAAGTGTCACAGTCAGAAAAATTTTGTCTTGCAACATACATTTATTCTTTTGGCTAACTTACCCTATCTATATAACAAAAAGCAGGTTATATGAGAACATTAAAAGCTTTTGATTACTAAATACATCGAACAATCAGCAGTTAGTTTAGTATCTCCAAAACTGAAAACAACTCTAAAATAATCCTTAGCACAAATCTCTTTTCAAAGCAATCAAAAATATATACCTTTATATACAATGTAACTACACATTTTCACCTGATTTGTCGAAGAAACGCAAACTAAGAGTAGCTACACAAAAGTGATTGAAGAACACCTCTGGAGAACAAACATTGTTAGCCACCTTTATTAAAAACTCAAATTAATTACAAAACTGCTGACGACTGTCTCATTATGTAGTGACAGGACTGGGAGAGTGGATTCAAACTGAGAGGAAGTTTAGATTGGATATTAGGAAAAATTCTTTACTGTGAGGGTGGTGAGACACTGGAACAGGTTGCCCAGAGAAGCTGTGGATGCCCTGTCTCTGGCAGTGTTCAAGGACAGGTTGGATGGAGCTCTGAGCAACCTGGTCTAGTGGGAGGTGTCCTTGCCCCCGGCAGGGGGTTGGAACTAAATGATCTTTAAGGTGCCTTGCAGCCCAGGGCATTCTATGATCCTATGATCATACTCCCCTTACACAAGCAGAGCCTTGAATCCATTATAATTCTCTAAGAGAGAAAATTTTCTGTCATCTTTGAAACTCATTTGCTTACTAGAATTATTAATAGATAAATTTTTAAAGTAATTACTAGTTTAAAAAAGAAAACCACAAAACATATTGTTGCTACTCTTAAAATAAGAAGGAATAAAAAAAACCCAAAGTAATACAAAGCACTAAATGTATGAAAACACACACACATACACTGAAAGTGTCTAGGGTAGAATTTAAAATTAACAAAAAACCACAACAAATGATAAGCATAAACTCAGATTATTAGGGATAGTTAATTAAATAAACAAAATAGAATGCTGTACATTTTATTAGCTCTCCTGCTTCTGCAAATAACTACATTATCAAAGCAATTACACAGATTATATTTTACAGATGTAAGAGATATTGCACACATTATCTTAGTATTGAATTGAAAATAACCCCCTACTATACTCGGGTACATATCAATATCAATGGGAATAAAAGACAGAAACTGTTGTATCAGTCCTGATGAAGAGAGGCAAACATACACAGCATCATATTTTTGTTACAGATACCTCTTCGTCTCTGAAATGGGAAGAGCAGGAAAGATGGGGAAAAGAAACAGCTTTCAAAACCACTAGATAAGAAGACATGCTAAACTCAACTGCCTTACCCACAGCATGATTAAAATCAGACCTAATGATCTAACCAGGTTTGGTTATTTCCCTGAGCAAGAGAGAGACAGAGGGAGAGCATCTCATAGCGCCAGGGAATATTTGGTGCATCAGTCAGTCTGCTAAAACACGTAGTTTATCAACTGCACTGGAAACACTTCCATATCCACTTGTAAGTAAGAACATCTGTAACAAATGTAACACATTGTACTCATAGAAAGAACTAGAGGTTGGCTCTTGCTGTGACAATAGGAGAGAAAGGCATTTAGAATAAGCAAGTGATAAACTGATTTACTATTTTTAAAAAGAAAGGATCTTTTAATTTAAAGAAAAGTCACTGTACTGAATAGAAGGTAAAAAAAGTTTACTCAGGATGTTACTGGAAAACAACAAACACAACTCTACTTTGATTTTTTTTTTTTTTAATAGAGTGGAAGAAAACTAAAGCAGTCTTTGAAGTATGATGTCACAATGGGCTTCCTTTCAGGATAGTTAAACTCTTGGGAGTTTAACCAGCTGCTGCAGCTGTCTCCATACCTTCTACAAATTAGGAGCAAGGATGCATTTGCATCATGGGCCACTCTGACTAAAAGATGAAGCTGGTTAAAACAACTGCATTCTTACATAGGAATGGAAGAATCAAGTCCCATTTCTGCCCAAAATAGATCTCAAGATCAAGACACTACTACTGTGAAGCATTATATGAAATAAGGACTGTGTTTACATAGCTGATTGGTCAAAAAATATGCAAAGTATGAGTTCACAAATCCAAAGAATTACATCTAAGGAACATATGAAATGTAACTAAGAAACACAAGTGTAAGATAATAAGGTTAGGTAAATAAAAATAAGTATACGGATGCTTATTTTTAAGTATATACATATTTAAACCTTCTACAAGGCTCATACTCCAAAAAGTATTTCTCTCTGCTGGAAAATAATTAAATGTTCACAAATCAAAAAAAAAGATGAGAACTACAAAGAGTTTCGTAAGTGTGGTTACAGTAAAATATTTTAGATTAAAAGGTTTTTTTCAAAAAGAAAAATTCCCTACAAATGTGGAAGAAAAATCACACTACATTGTATAAAGAAGTGGCTGGGACATTTTCTCTAAAGTGAGAACAGAAAAGGAGGTTATGTGAACTGAGGAAACTGAATCTCAGATCAAAAACTACCAAACGTATCTGACTAAAGTCAGATATCCATGCTTCCTCTTACACGCCTTCATAAGGAAACTGTAGTTTCTTATATGAGCTTCAGTCCTATCTAATCATCAGTTACTGGGAGTAACTACTATTCTCTTTGAGTGTCTGGATACATGGCACTCACTCTTTCATGTAAGTTAATTTCTTAACACTTAGATCCCACACTTCTCTGCCTCCTTCATTTCCCTACCCAAGAGACAGAAAGAGAGATTACTGACTGAGTATTCACATCTGTTACTTGACTGACAAAAGGATTCAGTGAGAGACAAACCCACAACAGGAACAAGCAGCACTAAGATTTCAAGTCAAGGAATACTGTTCAAGAATGCTGCTAGTCTCATACTCTGTGAAGAGTAGACTAATTTAAAATCCAAAAAGATTAAATCAATACAACGTAAAAATAAAGTGGTTTTTTTACTTTTAGTGAACAGAAGTACTTGATCGACTGGATTTGTGTGGCATGCAATACAACACTGCTTAACAGATTCCCCAAGAGAACCTCAGATTAAGAGTAGCAATAGCATGGCTGTGTTATCCAGACACTACATTTCTAGTAATTAGGATCCATTCCCAGGTATACATTAAGTATTTGTCATATACACAAAAATTTTTAAAATACCTCAGTACAAATGTTAATTGGCAGATGGCATTCTTGCTCAAATGACAGATCCAGTGGTTACATCTAGCTGCATGGCTGAGAAATGGGGTATGCACATACATCTATCAACTCTCTACGTGGGTAAATAATGAGAAGGAAAAATCATTGAATCATAGAATCATTCAAGTGGCCTCTTTCCCAACCTTCTTATGCTCAAAACAGGGTTAGCTATCAGATCAAATCTGGTTTTTTCAGGGCTTTACCCACTTGTTAACTTGAAAATCTTGTAATGTTTAGCTCCTAAGTGATAGATAGCATTTGTCTGTTGCTTGGTGAAACAATCAGGTCTTCTTTCATTTGTTTAGAATATGAAAATCAGTAAAGTATTGCAAATACTCAGCATTACAGAGAAGAAACAGAACATTAATATCTTCAATCAGTACTATGCATCCACCTGCAGGAAACTGGGTGGAACTGAGGGCTCTTCAACAAATCTGTAACAAAGCACTTAACCTACAAAGGATGCAGATGACAAAGATGATACAGATAAATGTATCATGGTTCTGTAAGGAACTACCTGCTTCACACACGCAGTTAAGCAATGTTGTTTCACCTTGCAAAGAAATTTCAGAATAAGATGAAAGACAAGAAAGCATTTGTTAGATGAATGTCCTGTAAAATCAGAAGGGCAAGTAATAGGAAACCAAGACATTTTTAAAAGAATAGGAATTTTCCCATTTCTTTTGATGCTTGCAAATATGTCATGGCATCACTTGATTTGCAAGTTATAGTGGTGTATTTCAGAGAAAGTATGATTCAAAAATGTCTTTTGCTTTGATGATCTGGTAGATCACTGCCCTTTTGATCAAAAAAAGAATTGTATGATTAGAAAAACTCCAAAGAGGAAACAGAGAAATTTAATTTTTACATTATGACTATTCCCTGATAATTTCTTATAGAGTAACAGAAAAAGGGCACAGTCACATGTGGACACAAACCATTTCTTTCAGCTGAGCAGAGAGCAGAAATCTTGCTATTTTAGAAATAGTATGAAACACCTGTTTCACAACACTTCAAAACAAATATTCTTCGACAGTTTAGCATAAATTGTGACTATTAGGGATATTAATACCTATTAACACAAAGCTGTCATATTGGCATGTCTTAAGAAAACGTTCCAATGAACCTTAAAAGATGCACAAGTACATTTCAGCTGGACAGTGCACATACTGTAAAGCTATGATATAAACGGGACATAGCAAACACTTTGCCACTGCTTTTCAAAAAATGTTATCATCTGACATGATTGGCAAAATTCAAAATATAAAGATCTCAACTGGCTAAGGGGATTGTCTACAAGAGAAAAAAACAGAAGCGTAGGAAAAGATATGTACAAGAAGAACACTGGAGCTGTTCAATTTCATTACTTTGCATATAATGCAGAAGCATTCAGGAAAAAACATAAACCTAAGAGTTCTCTTTAAAAGATTACCACATCTGCAGGAAAAAAACAACCCACTGGTGATTAAAAATCTACTGGAGGTGGGGGCATTTCTGTTTACTCAGCAGTATCTCATCCATTTTGTACTGCAAACCTTCAAGAGAATGTGTGTAAGGAGACAAGGCTGTACAGAAGAATTATAATACAGTACCACACAGCTTTCTCAGGACAGGTACTGTTTTCCTGATTGTCATGCACAAGAAATAGCACAACAGTTTCTCATAGGGCTATTTACTGAGCAATGTAATTACATAAACATTGTACCATCCCAGTGTCTTAACCTGTCATAACTACCTCGTGTCATCCCACTTGTAAACAAAAGCTGAAAATGCCCAAAGCAACTGAGTACAAACACCTTTACAAACAAAATTTAAATATACATAGAATGCAAATGACCAAGCACCCTGAAGCACAGAAGCTAAAATGTATGAGGCATAACAGCACATCTGAGGATTAGTTATTAGCAAAGAATGACAAAACAAGCAAAGTCACAGAAAGAACTGTTTAGCTCGGCAGCACTGCTAAAATAAAGGTCAGAAGTGTAACTACCAATTTACCTGAATCAAAAATCACCACTGACACAGAAATGTTTGTTTTTTCACACAGGAAATTTCTAACAGGAAAAAAAGCACACTAGCATAACAATTCACAGCCTTCACTAAATATAAGAGTTTGAGAAAGTCAAAGGAAAAAAAATAATAAGTACATAATCTAACCAGCCATTAAGAACCTTAACAAAATCACATGAGTCTTTGCAAACTGTAACAATTGCATATAATTCCCTTAAAATTAAAAAAAGAAACACATCACATGATACAAAACTTTCAAATTAAGATTCTAGACCTTGATCCTTAAGACAAGATGTCAACAGAGGGTAGGGAAGGCTGACTTCTTCAGAAGAAGGTGGCAAAAGGTTCAGTACCTTCTAATGAATGTTGTCTTCCATCACATACTCCACTGGGACTTTTTCCAACAGCTATTTTGGTTCCCTCTGCACTAGTAGCCATTCTTCTATCAACTACTGATTGTTTATCATTTACCTTGGAAACCTACAATCAGAGAGTCAGACATATTACTATTAAAAAGAAAAATAACAACAAATACGACATCATTTAACAATAATTGTAAAGTCATCTAGATGAATTTCTCAGTTGCTTAGCTGCAACTAAACTAGTTCAAACCTCAATGTTCCACAACTTATGCATGCAGCAATTTATATTTTAAAGATGAATTTAATTAGATATTCAAAATCTCTGCCCTCTGGATATGCCAGTGTCCCAAATGAGCTTTAGTTTGTGTCCTTTCCCACTATTTTTATCAGCAGATTTTTTATAATCAAACTCTTAAGTTTTTATCCTCCCTTACCAATCCATTTCTCCCCCCTGCTCTGTTGCATAACATTGCATCTGTAAGTCATTGTCCAGAGAATTCTGGTCCTATTCTTCACTAAACGACTGTCACTCTAACTAATCAGCCTGTCATTTATCATGCACTACTGTCTGAAGTATAGTTTGAAGAAAATTAATGCTTCTCCCCAACTTAGAACTGTCAGACTCATTAATTCATTTTGAAATATTGGTATTCCAGCACCTATTGCTGCCTGCCCCTTTACCTTGATAAACTGAAGGCATCTTCAATTCATACTTAACACTGCAAAATAAAGATTAGCTCTGCAGAGTATAGAATAAATTTTATCACTGTACTTACGCACATCACTTATATCTTTAGAGCACCACAAAAATACTTACCTGGAATTTAACTCTGTTATGTGGCGCTCTTACAGTGCAATAGTTTGTAATTCCAATCCAGAACTGCTGAGTTTTGGGAAATATACAACTACACAATTGGCCTTGGAGCAACAGTATTTGAGCACTAAATGGCCTTTTGGCAGTCCACATTTTCTTAAAAGTGATCCAGATGATGTGGTAACCAAACTGATCCTCTCAGAAGCTGTTTTACCATGAAGTTACAAAGGAAGCGTCAACAGGTGAGCTTGGACACCACAGAAGTACAGGCAGAAACTTTCTTCTAAGCATTCCCTGTTTAAAGGCATTAGGAAAAAAAAAAAAGAGTAGGTGAAAGGTTAGTTGCACATCAAGGCCCTGATACTGTAACAAGGCCCTCCTCACACCCATCCCACCCTAACACACAGAGGCATTGACAGCTGATTCACTTACCAATGAAACAGTTTTTTCAGTAGCTCCTCTCTCTCCCTCTCACCAGCCCCCATCTGGTACCCTGTTGTTCACCACTGACCATAAAGCCAATTGCTCATTTCAGAGACAGGAAGAACTAAAATTGTTAATAATGCAGAGCCCCGAGTGAACAAACTGTCCCTTAAGAATAATGACGTGAATACACTGCTTCTTCTACCTCAGCTGAAAACTGTGGATGCAGTGATCCAGCAACTTCAAAGAACATGTTCACTAAAACAAAGTGCCGATGTCAAGATGCCAGTAAGAGACAGCATGCTGGCTGGTACAAAGCAAGCCTCATCATCTTCTCTGCTCCTAAGATAGCACAGGGGTTACTCACACACCCAGTGTAAGCCTGGTTTACACCCTGACCATAAAGAAGAATGTATGGAATTGTGCTCGTTCAGACGAGAAGCAGGTTCCTGCCTGACCATCACTGCACACAACCCCAGTGTGACCCTGTGCCGCGAGGTCTCAGCGGAACACTGCCAACTTCCAACTTAATTCCAACCAAGTAAGTGAGTTACAGGTCTTCTGTTTCATCTCGTGCACCATGAAATCAGGCCTATGGTGCAACTGGATTTTTCCTACCTCCATTTTTGTTCAGCAAACAACCAAAACAAACAAGCAAAAGAGAGCCGAAAGAGCGAGACAAGTTTTTTAAAGGTAATAAACACAGAATGT
>VXAD01013355.1:767753-951276 GCA_013399195.1 Dicrurus megarhynchus
TTTTTGTCGGTGTTTCCGTTTTACTAAGGTGAATCCACTCACCCTTCTGTCAGGCGAGAGCCGGAGCAAACACGGCACCCAGATTCAAAATGCAGATGTATCCTGCAGCCAGCAGTGGAGGAAGAAGACATGCTGAGAGAGAGCAAAGATGCCTGTGGGACAGAAGTGTAGATGTGTGAACTTTCCCTGGAGTCTGACTGGGGTTTGAACTAAACTTGTGAAAAAACGCTGTGTTAGATTTCACACAGATTAGTCTCCTTCACCTGCGGCATCCATTGTCCTTGCTTTTTTCCAGTATCTGAGAGGTGCTGGGGTGGATTTGGGATAGAAGGAGGTGCAGCTATGTTGATGGAACCTTAGCGCCTCCCGTTGTCTACAGGGTCTCTTCAGTTTAGCCAGCCTTCCAACTGCAAAAGAGCGATAGTTACAAAACAGAGCCCTGCCTGTCTTACAGCAATGACACAGTCTTGTGGAGTTACTGCCTGCTCATTTCATCATCCTGTACTCTTTCCCCATATTTACAGCATGAGCTTTTAGATGAGAATGCCAGATGAGCCCTAGTGGTGAAAAAAATCTTGCTTTAATTATAGCCAGAGTTCTAATATTTAGTGGTCAGTACTATCATTATGACCACACTTGCATCTAAATTAATACTTGGTTGATAGCTGTGGCAAGTCACAAACCTGTCAGGAAGACCCTTCTTATTCTTTTAGATGTGGACTCAAGTACATTAGTTAGCCTCTCGTTCCTTCTGTACTGTGTCTGATCTATTAATGAATTGGAAAATGTGTGATGTACATGAAGGTTTCTGAGTTGGTGAGAATTAAACCTTTAATCCAGGATAATAATAAGTATAAATACAAATCATTGCAAAGGACAGCAAATGAGATGGTGTCTCAAATTATAGCAGCTGGCACTCAAAGTCACAGAATTGTTGGGGTTGGAAGGAACCTCTGGAAATCATCTAGTCCAACCCCCTTGCCAAGGCAGATTTACCTGAAACAGGTGACACAGGAACACATCCAGGTGGGTTTTTCAGAGAGGGAGACTGCAGAACCATCCTGGATAGCCTGCTCCAGTGCTCTGCCACCCTCAACATAAAGAAGTTCTTTCTCAAGCTGAGGTTGAACTTCTTGTATTTTAGTTTTTCTCCATAAAAGAGAAACACTCATGTCACCTTTGGCCTTAAGACTTCTTAAGGGCATTGTAGTGCTGGAGCATGTCCAGAGAAGGGCAACAAAGCTGGTGAAGGGCCTGGAGCACAAGTCCTATGAGGAGTGGCTGAGAGAGCTGAGGTTGTTTAGCCTGAGGAAAAGGAGGCTCAGGGGGAGACCTTATCACTCTCTACAACTGTCTGAAAGGAGGTTGTTGCCAGGTGGGGGTGGGCCTCTTCTCAAAGACAGCCAGTGACAGGATGAGAGGAAATGGTCTCAAGCTGTGCCAGGGAAGGTTCATGTTGGACATCAGGAAGGATTTCTCCATGGAAGGGGTTGTTAAGCATTTGAATAGGTGGCCTAGGGAAGTGGAGTCAGCGTCCCCGGAGGTGTTTAAGGAAATTCTGGATGTGGCACTCAGTGCTATGGTCTAGTTGACACATGGTGGTGTTCCGTCAGAGGTTGGACTCTAGGATCTCAGAGGTCATTTCCAGCCTAATTGATTCTGTGATTCTTTGGCCCCATAGCTCGATTCAATCCATTCTCTTTCCCATAGCTAGACATGATAAGACCCTTATCCTCCAAGTCTGAAAGCTTATTTCATCTGCTGCATTTAGATAAATCTATCCATATTCAAACTTTTTATAGCATGACGTACATCTTTCATTCTTTGTTCCTTTAGTTGTTCTTTGTAATAAATACCCTGAAATTTTCTTAAGAATAAAGTGCACCGAAGAAAGCTTACATGAGTTACATAAATGTTTAAAGGGCTTTACAACATGGTGTTTGTCAGAACAGGTATTTTGGAGCACCCATATAGTTAAGGAACAAGGCATTTAAAAGTGTGTGTAAAATCATTTCCCAAAACACACTAAGCTACAAGAGCAAAAGGCGCTTTCAGTAACAGCACTTTAACTTAGTTATATATTTGGTCAGCACAATTAAGCTGGTTAGTGGTGTGACTACTGTACCATGTCTCTGTAGTAAGACTGAATTCTTACTTCAGAAATTTGAGGCCCACATGGAAAATAAGGAGATACATAAAGACAAAAACTGAGGGTCAAACTTAACTTAAAAGTCTTCTTTTATTACTGACAAAGATGTGTGTGTAACTTTGAGGTAGACATGTAAAAAATATGTCTCTTTTCAATAAGCTCTGCATAATAAATTTTAATGGGGAGGATGCAAGATTCTAGTTATGCATAGATGTCATTAAAGGATTTAATGAAGTTTTTTGCAATGTTAATTCAAATTGGCCTTTATCCGAATGCTGATCAATGGATTGAAATGTTCAAAAAAATGTAATTATTTATGGCATTATATTAAGATTTATGGCAGAAATGTATAATGGTGCATCACAAGGAAAAGGATAAGCTTTTTTTTAAAGGATAAGCTTAAGAATAGTGGTGAGCAACTGGTACTCAAAGCTATGGGTTTGACTGGTGACCACTGAAAACATTCCTTTCCTTATCTCCCGTCACCTTCATCTCAGTGCTAAAATAGAGTGGGACTCCCTCTGTCATGCAAGTGTCTGTGCCTGAGGATACCAGGTCCATTGCTGAAGGTATGCAACCCTGGCTCAGAATTCTGAGAATAATGCTAAGTTGAAGGGGAAAAAAAAAAAGCTGTCAGAAAGTCTGAAGAGGAGATTCATGTGAGATGAGAAAGCTGAAATTGCAGACAGGGTAAGACAAGAGAAAGCACCAACATGGGCAAGTATAAAATCATCAAGAAAAAACAGGGTGTCTGAGGGAGGCATGACTGTGGCTATGCTCCAGGGAGAGTAGGACCTGGCCTTTCTCCTTCCTGGCTTTTGCCTGCCTGGCTAGCAGAGACTCTGCTTACGTCTTATAAAAGGTGGTGAGCACATTAATGCCTAACCTAGTAGTGATCATTTGGGTGTGATAATAAATAAATAGTTTTTATACTTCTGAGCATGTCCTGCTCGCAGAATCACTTTGTGCTTGGCTAAGGTGTCCGAAAAGGGACACAAAGAGGAATGATTACAGGACACAAAAGTTGACAGATAAAGCATATGTGGGAATTATACCCCCAAAAAGTCAGCTCAAAAGAAAAAGTGTGCTCCCAGATAAAAAAAGATGGTTTTGGAGGGAGACTGGTGACTCTTGATCTGGCCAAGGAGTCAAGCAGAAATTTAAAGGAAAATATTTTCTAACAGACAAGGAAAACCACAAAACAAAACAAAGGTTCAATATTGCCAAGGGATTCATTTGGGAAAAATAATCAATGAACAAACTCCAAGGAATCATTATAAATCTGCAAATATAAAGCAGAATTTGTCATATGTTGAAAAATGTCTTTAGAAATTTTCTAGTAATCTTATGACCTATTGAACACAACATGGGGATATTTAATGAAATTGGGAACAATCACAGCAGGGATAGTGGGTTTGCATTTTTGTTCCTTTTTTTTTTTCTCTTCTGTTTTTACTTGACTTAATCACAGCTGAAACCACAGATCTAATTGGTAATGAATATTTTTTTCAGGCAATCTAGAATTGCTCTTGTTTCTTCAGTAGCTCCCAAATAAAGGGGGTTTTTGCATCCCAAAGGTATGTATGTTATTTGATATTAAGAGTTATTTTCTAAAAATGTCCATATAGTTCATGAAAGGCCCAGCATTTTTTTTTTTTTGCTTGTTTCTTCTCATATAACCAGACAGTTTGATATTTTCCCTCTCCGTTTTTGACATCATGGGTGGGATTTGTCAAAGGAATGCATGCGTGGGATACAGTCTAGACATGGGTATTTGAACTAGTCGTTCTAAGCTGCTTCAATGGTCAACGAAGAGAGAAAGACACTTTTGGAAAGGAATTATTTTCAACATAGAGTACACTTTTAAAATATGTTAGATGCATCTTTCTCTAAAACTGCTTATTTTTCTTTATTGACATTGAGGAAGGTCTGAGAAGACCACCTCAGAGGTAAATGATTGAAGTTTTGCAAAAGGAGCCTCTGTCCTGGCAACAGTGTAGACTCTCTTGGCTGCCAAATGCTGAGTCTGCCATCACTTGAAATTCTGAGGTGAGATGAATTACTGTCTGGAATCCAGAGAGCAAAACCTGAAACCATCTATTAAACAGAAAACTCAGTCAGAAAATGGACACTATAGAAGGGGAATGGCTCAGTGCTTTTAAATCACTCCATCTGCTCACAATTTTTCTCATTTCATTTCCTAACACATCATTTACAGTGTCAACTTTTGCATTTCATCTTTTTCCTCTTGTCACAGCCTTTGTAGATGCCTGTGTTCAGGTTCACAGCTGCCATGCCCATGAAGAGGTTGCCCAAAAAATGTGGATGCTCCGTCCCTGGAACTGTTCGAGGCCAGTTTGGATGGGGCCCTGAGCAACCTGGTCTAGTGGAAGCTGTTCTTGCCTAGGGCAGGGGGATGGAACTAGATGGTCTTTAAGGTCTCTTGCAACCCAAACCACTCTATGATTCTGTGATTTTGTTCCTCTGAAAATCCTGTTGGAGATGTTGGTTTGTTGTTTCTTCTGTTAAATACAAGATACTGAGGTTCAGCACAGGAAGGAGAAGAGGTGTGTTTGTAAACAGTGAGAGGACCTAATCATCAGTATTGATGTGTAGGCTACCATTTCTTTCCAAGTTCTAGTTTGATATGCAAGAAGTTGGTTTTTTGCATCTTTCACAGTCCCTAATACTCCAGCTTTAGGAGATTGGTAAGTTACTACATTTTTGCCTGATTTCCTATGAAATTATCTTTTTTTTTTTTCCCCCAGTCCTGTACCAACTTTGCAAAAGTAATTTTTATGTGGCTTGGTAAAGATTTCAAAATCTTTATACTATTGATAACTTCCCTGTATTGCACAAAGTGTTGTATATTCAGTTACCAGGAGTTAATGTTTTTCATGCAGGTTTTTTTAATCTTCTTGCCATCTCTCCTCTTTTGAGCTGTTATCTCACCTTTCCATGGTTTTATCTTGCATTCTTTGTATTTTAGATGTTAAAACTATTGAAAGTATGTATAATGGCAATGACAATAACTGTGCTTACATCATATCTGTATATAAGTGTTTCCCACACATCCACTACATTTAGCATGAGATGTTTCTAAAAATAGTGCTCTTTGTAACAACATTTGTCTTTTGGTTACTCATTAAGCAAATCATCACTCAGTTTATTTTTTGTAATATGCCTTCTATCAATTTATTAGTCTTTGTTAAGCTTTTGTCCACATAGGAACAGTAAAGATAATTAATCTAAATAAACTAATGGTGTGAGTATAGAGTGAATTAGTTAGGTCCCATTAATTCTTTGTAGCTACTGATTCAGAATCAAAAAGGTCAAAAAGCTGGGTTTGTAGACATAAAAAATGTTTGGATATTAAAATAGAGCTCTCAAAACATATTAAAGCATTTTCATCTTTGCTTTCTATTTCTATGCATAAAAAGGTAAAAAGAACAGATAAAACTTTGATTCCTGTACTTAGACGGGAATTTGATCTTTGAAAAAATAAAAAAAAAAGTAATTGAGGTAAAAGACAGACTCCTGAGTAAGGGCATAAATGATTGCTTCAGCTTTTTTGGGGGACATTTTTAATCTTCCTATGACCTATTATCTCCCCTCCATGTAGGGGAAGCTCCCCTTCAGCTTTGTATTTCCATTTGGCAATATGTGATGAGCCCACAAAGCCTCAAAGGGCTCACAAATTGTATTCAGCAACTGATGGGACGTGTCTACTCTTCACCACGTAACACACCTCAAGAGCACATAATCTCTCTCTACTCTCTACAGATACTAATAATTACACTGTCCTTGACATTTAACTGAAATGTCTTCTTTTCTGTCTGAGACAGCACAAGACTTCAAGAAGAAAGGTATTTGTTGATTTACCATGAAAAAATATTCTTTTTTATCTAAAAATAACCCGTTCACAGGAAATTGTGGCAAGTTCAGTGCAAGATGAGAAAAATGACTGAGCAAGGCAATAGAAAAGGGCTTTGAGCAACTGAATAAGAATTTCTGTAGACAGGAGGCAAGAGAAGATAAAATTATCTGATTACCAATTAATATTTTGATCTGTTTTGGCATGTATAGTGTTGGGTAATTTTTTAAAATATCAGATTTGTCTGTTCTGAGTTCTGCTGTGACTCCACTTCTGCTTCAACTCTATATTTCACTTCATATTTTATGATTTTCTATTTTAACTTTACTAGCTAATATCATGTCCCTCACTGTAAAATGTGTAAAAGACATTATTGTATTGATAATTGACAGTATCATTAAAAGCTATTGAACAACATTTGCATAAGGCAAAAACTTGTTAATTGAAGCTTTTCTTACATTACTATAGTACATAAAGGTCAGATTTGATTTGTACTCTTATGATAGAGTGAAGCCATAAATATGATGTGTTTGCATTACCTTTTCTTTCTTACCTGTCTCAAAGAATGCACTTTTATAGTAATTATGTGGTTAAATTACTTGAAGTTCTAGTAATCAACACATGCATAAATACAACATAGTCATATAAAAAATAGTTTAAAAAGAGGGCAAAGTGGATGTGACATTTCAGTCCTTCAAAGCAACCTGCCTGAAGTTCATGTGCTGAATGATTTGTGTATGTCCTCCACTTCCCAACCCTGACTCCAAGACAATAACCATTACCAGACTCAAAGAAATTTAGTGAGGTACTGAAGCCAGACAAAAAAAAAAAAATTGTGAAATATCAACAGTTTACTAATGTTTACTTTAAACTACCTTATGTCTCAAAAAATGGAAAATTGAATCTGCCACTCTGAAAAATCTTTGCTAATCAAGACTGCTGTAGTAATATTTTCTGAAAGATTTCACTGAATTTTCATGAGAGGTAAAGGTGAACTATGTGATTATTTTGATAATTCTATCTACCAGGGGATCAGGATTTATAGATGGGGATTTTGAGAAAATGTTACCCAGTTTTCTGCCTGACTTAGTATATCCTGAAACAGTGGGAAGTTTCCTGCTGGGGAATATAGGGATGATGAAGGTATGACAGTTTAAATCAGAATTGTATGAAAAGGATAAAAGAACATTCCGCTTCCATGAATCAACTTATGTTGTTTTGATATTGTTTTATAAATATTTCTAGGATGTGAATTTTAGACATAAAAATTCGTGTGTACTCATATTATTTTTCATCTCCTTTATGTGAATTTGATATGCGAATTCAATTCAGTAGACATTTAAATAGCTTAGCTCCAACAGAAACTGTGGAAATATACCTATCCTGAAATAGATAAGTGATGAAAAGCTCATCTGAGTTGAAATCTGTTCCAGATGGGGCAGGGCTGTGTTTAGAATGAAGACCATTATCTAAATATGAAGTCACTTGGTGGGAGGCCAGTCTTATAATATCAGAAATGCCATCCTGAGGATTTTTTCTAAGAACTCTTCATTTGAATGGTTTTGCTCCTGTAGGTAAAAAATAATTGTTTGAGAAGTTCTGGTGTCTTTGCATGTCAATGCTGTCTGACTATAATTTCTTGCTGTGTATCCTCAGGGGCCTTTGCACCAGCATCATAGATAATGCATGAGGAATATCACAGAGTTTTCCACTGTAGTGCAGGGAAAGGGTCAAGACTTCCTGAATCCAGGTTACATGTAGCAGCAAGCAGCAGGAGCTGCCATTGAATGTCTCTGACTCTGCTTGTTTGGAATCCTAAGAAGGAGCAATGAGCTGTGCTCGTGAGCTAGGACTTTTCACTTCTCAGCCCAGACCCTTCTCATACCCGGGCAGGGCTTGTCACTTCTGTAAAGCCTGGGGGAGACCGGAGAACTTTGGGAACAACAGAATAATTTCAGAGTGCAGGAATTCTTACAGGTGAAATCAAACTAATAGTATTTCTTTCCTTAAAAGCACACTTTAAAATATCATAGTACTTTCAGTACAATTTGGTATAACATCTTTAAAATGCTATAGGTAGTTCCTAGTGACTTTTGGCATCAATGTGTTCTAAGTGCATGATTTCTGAATATGGATAAATATTGGAATATTTTGCTCTGAGTAATTGGCAGTCATCCTTTTTAATATGTTTTCAAATTTGATAGTAATCCAGTTTCCAACTTTTTGCCTGAAATGTTGTAACCTGGCTGAGACCTTCATGGACAGAGGGAGTGATACCTCTCTGTTTAAATCAGTGTACACCCTGATTGACGTTTTGATAGGAGTTAGACCATCTAAAAGGAATAGCATTTTCCAGTTGGTGTTTATTTACAATTTCATAGTTGTCTTCATCTGTATGAAGACACACTTACTGGTTTGAGTAGCTTTGTTTATGACAGTCCCATGTTCAGATTATATGTATGCAACTGGAAGTTTCTTAAGCACAAGTTGTCAAATACTGAAACGCTGTAAATTCATCATGTGGCCATACAGGCTTTGCACTACAAAAAGGTTAAGTTTGTTCAGCAAAAATCTGTGCCATTTTTGCCACTACCTGGGGAAAAAAAACTTCTTTTTTTGCATTATGTTTTTTACTAAAAGTGATCTTAGTACTTTTGTCTTTGGGCTTTTTTTGCTACGAAAGGATTTTGATTATCATCCTTTAGAGTCTGATTTATTACATTTTAAATTAAGATTAACAGACTGTATTTTGACAGTTTCTGGATATTTATGCTTTCCAATCTGGTGAATCCAGGAGGAAATAATTTTTATCTTATAATCTTGAATTGTACAAAATGAAGAAATTTGCATATTTTTGACTCAGTCAGAGAGTTACAAAAATCCTCAAGTGGGATAACCCTCTATAATTTTATCCTGCTTCTGGAATAGCTCAAACTGTGTGGTAATGTTCTTGGGATAAATTTGATTGCAGGTTTGCATATTTCCATTGTATTTTCCTTTTCTGTACAATTAATCTCTGCCTGCCTAATTTCTAATGTGTAGAATGGAAAAACTTTTATGACACTATGAATTTGAAAGACAAAAGAGAACCAAACTTTGAAGAAAAACAGAACTGAGATTAAGTTGGGAAACTTAATAAGTGGATGTCTAAAAAAATTCTCCCTTAACAAGAAGGTCAGGTAAGAGCAGAAATAACAGCATTTATTTAATTTTGGATGCCAGAAATTGGTCTGGGTATAATACAGTGTAAGACTGCAGTAGAAGGAAGGAAAGCTGGTTTACTTGAACATATGACCCCAGGGCTACATCACTGGATGTTCTGAAAGGGTGTAACTGTGCATAACCCTTACTGAAGTCTCAGTTTTCTCTGTTTTTCTATTTTGAATTAAAAATGTGTATAATTATAAATTAAGCCAAGGAAATGTTAACATGGAACTAGATTTCTTACTTTTAAGAAATTAACAAACTCCAAAAGGCCAATGCTCTTTTATCATACTAGAGCAAGAGTTGTTTTTATACCAGTTATTATCTTGTAGCTGCTCAGTCTCGATATTCTATATTTAGAAAGCTGGAGTGAAACATTTTCTTAAGTGTCCGATTAATTTTTAGCATTTTCAGTCAGAAAGAATGGATAGATGCCTTTAGTCTAATTTCACTCAGATGTGCTGCATTTTTTTGCTGTTTTTTTAAGAAATGTAGTTAAGTGTCTTTCCTCTTTCAGCTAATGAAATGAAACAGCTCTTGAGCTGTTTGTAAGCAACAAATCAACACATACGACTTTTTCAGCTGTGCCCTATCTGTTGTCAGTATGTTGTAATTACTTCATGGAGCTTCTATTTAACATACTTGCAGAGTTTAACAAGATAGGAAACATGACACTTAACTAATACAATCAAATATTACCAGCCAACAACTGTGAAATCTCCTTGATTTCTCTTTTTATGACATGGTTCCTTAGTCAAGCTTCTAGTCTGTGAACAATTTCCACAAATCCTTCAAATTACCTAGTTTTAACAGTGCACTTGGCACAGACCAGCAGTCACTCTAATCACACCACCATAGCTGCTGCTGAGGGGCACCAGGCCCACCCTGGGTGTCAGAGATTCATGTTATCTCCTCAGTCTTTCCAATTGTCTGCTACATACTCCCTGTCTGAAACCTGTCAAAGAGGAATGAGAATCCATTATTTGTCAAAGTATCTTCTGCAGGATAATGGTAATCACATAGTCAGTGGGTTTTCCTTTTCCTTTATCTCCTGTTTTCTACATTGTGAGTTGTTGTTGTTGTTTTGGGGTTTTTTTTTGGTTTGGGGTTTTTTCTGTGATTCAAACAATATTTTGCAATTAGCAAGGGTTTTGGAAATCATGAGTTTGTCAGATGAGGTGCTTCCTCAGAGGGCTAAAGAAAATGCCATGGAGAAACAGAGTATCTGTTATACCTGCAGGGGGCATTACAATACAAAGAAAGGAGCAATGAAAGCTTCCAACCAACTTGTCCGATAACATTTTATGACATTCGACTGCCAGGTTTGGACTCTTTTTTGTCTTCTCTTTCAAAAAGTGTCAAGTTGTTTTGAAGATATTAATAAAATCTTTTCCTAGTGGTTTTGAAAGAAGTTTTAAATTACATTTGGAAGGTTATTTTTCAGTGGTTTTGCACTTACTGATACTGATGAGGAGCATTGGGATAATGGTATTAAAATGGGACAAAAAAATGCCAATAATTTTTTCTGTAGCATAGAAAAAGAGTTTGAAAATGATTCATTAATAACACTTAAACTTTTTCACTAGTTTAATGAGTATAATTAATCTGTAAATATTATGAATCTCTCTCCATTTTTTTTGTACCTGTAATTTTATTTATTAAAGGCAATGAGTCATGGCATCTAAACTGGCCAGCAATTCTAATATAAAATCTTATCTATTGTGTTATGCACGTATATGAGAGTGATCTTGGATATCTTGTTGTTCCTCATAAAATACATTAAATATATCTTTCATGAAGTCTTATCTGTAGTAGATTTTTATAGTTTTATAATCTATGCCGAGTGCAAACAAGCAGATATGTAACTTCTGCTTCACAAATGATAGATGGACACTTATAGACATTAACATGTCTGTAAGTATGGAATCACTCTGAAGAGAAAATATGTTTCTGTATACAGAAGAATATGATTTCCTTTGTCAACAATACCTCAACCTTTCTCTTCTTCTCAATTACAGAAAATCTTTCTCCTTAGAAGCAGGCAGAAAAGCTGTATCTGTCAGCAAAAAAGGAAAGTGACCAGACTTGAGAGCTTTCACTGGGAGGAAAAAGACAATTAGATGGTGTTACTAACCATTCCTAAGGAAAAGACTAGCCAAACTCTCAAGTACAGTAGAATGGCTGTCTTTGTAACTGCATGATTGGCAGTAGTTCTATGCAATTTCTGCTTATTTTACTCCCTTTCACTCCTAAAGTGACATTTTTTGTGTTTCTTCCCTTCTCCCACTAGCAGTCATGTTGTAATGAATTACAAGGTTTATTTGCAATGTGATTTATGATAGCAAACTGTTATTTTTTCAAAATTAGGTCAGTCATCTTTTCAAATTTCTTTGGGTTCCATTATACCCGGGGAAAATGGAAGACCATTTTTTTGGTAAAGTATTTGTAGATTAGAGACTTAGCTGAGAAGACATCATTTTATTTCCAGGATTTATCATCAAAGTGCTAGTGAATGCTACTGATCTGTTGGCTGTTTCTTTGTAGTCTTAAAAATTTGACACCATGTTCCTGATATTCTGCATTTTCTGATAGATTCCCTGCATTGCAATAAGAATTGTGTTCTTGCAGCAGATCCTTATCTCTAGCTTTGTCAAAATTGAGTTCAAGACCATTAGCATCCACTTACTATATTTTTTCCTGCATTAGTGTTTCAGTACTTTTGTTGCACTTTCTGTCACATTGTAAAGAAGAAAACAGTGATCTGGTTTTTACCATTTTCTTCTCGCTTTGACATTGTTCTAGGGAAAAAAACCAGCATTGGGGTTGAATTACTCTTAGGCATGGCAAACCACTCTAGTTTCATATAATCACCTCAAAAAGGAAAACACTTTATCCACACTAATAAGGTGACATTATATATTTCAAATGTGCATTTAATTTATACAAATTTCTTAACTGACATAACTTCCACATTTTTAGGCCGGTGGTAGAATTTTCTTACAGATTTCCTCACAAGTTTATTCAAGCAAGGCTGTATTCTATGTGTAAGTACTTTACTTAGTCATCTGTATTACATTAATAGCACTCTAGAATGAAAGCAGATGTATTTTCTTTATTCTTAACAGAGCAACTGATAATTCTCATAGTTGTAATTCTCATAGTTGTAAATGCTGTGATGCTCAAAAACAGGTTTCTATGATTATTTTTGAGGTATCAGTTCCAAAATGAGAAAAATGAGGAAGGATCTCAATAGCATTCACCAAATAAAAGCTAATCAAATAGTGAACAATATGAAATATTTTAATTCTTAATTAGTTAAAGATTTGCTTGTTTCATCTGGACATCACTAGTTATTGATGCAATAATGTTTGTGCTTGGGAGGGCACAGATACTGCTAAGTTTCTTAGGATGACAGAGAGAAGAGTCATCAACTCTTGACGCATATTTGTTATAGTTTCCCTTTTGGTCTAGGAAGTGTTAAAGGTCAGGACTCTGGCATTCAGACTGAATCCCAAGAATTCATACTTGAAATTTTGACTTAAAATACATTTTCCACATTTACCACAATTTGAAAACCTTTGCAAGGGTTATGTGAATAAGATAATTAGTTCTTTCATCTTAGAGAAATTACAAAATCCAAAAGCATAGAAATTGATCGACTAGAAGACTGCACATATGCATCTGCTTATTTCCATTTTGTACAGTTTTGAGGGGTTTTAGCTACTATTTTCTCCTTCCATAACAAAAGGTTGACAAAGACATACCAAAAAGTGGTACAGTAAAAGTGAAGACAGAAAATTTGTTTCCTGATATCATCAGTGTTTACTTGTAAGTTACATAAAAAAAAATTCTTCAATATTCAAATTCTTTTGCTAGGAAAACATGTATTTCAAAGGTACACAGATCAGGAAAGATGATTGGCTTGGGACAGTAAAAAAGTCATTCCTTTTTGACTGAATGCAAAAGGAATCTGAAAGCTTATGTTACAAAATCATCATGTCCTTGGTTAGCCATAAAATATTTGATCACTTGATGTGGAGCCAGATATGTGCCTTCCTTGCCCTAGTCACAGGTGGTAAATACACAAAGGCAGCTGTGGATTTAATTTTCTAGTGACAAGTGGTTTGTTACTCCTAGATATTGCTCTCATATCATGTATTCACAGAATAACCATGTCAGACAGAAACTTTGGAAAAGTTGGCTAAATTTATAAACCTGGAGTTGACCAGATTAAACTGGTTTAGTTTAAGTAATCAAAATTCTCCGATTTTAATACTGCCAGGACTCTGGGACAGATTCTTTAGTACCATCACAGAGAAAGATCTCTTCCATTCAAAAATTGTCTTTGTTCTGTCTCAGATGAGACTGAGCTATGAATATTATTGCTGTTGTTTCAAACACCTTATTTAACAATTTCCATACCATTGCTATTTCCAAGGACCCAAGAATTTGCCGCAGTGGAGAAAACTGATTTTCTGTAGTGTTTGTTACAGACAGCACCTTGAAATAACTACTCTGTCTTGGTGGTAATCACAACCTGGTCAGATCCTTAGTTCTGCCAGTTTTCTACATGCTGTGGAAGGTAGCTTTCATTCCCAAGGTAGGGACTTAGCAGCTCCTGTTTCTTTTCTTCATTTTTGTGAGAATTCAAGACAGACTTGATGCTGGAAAAGGGACTCGGTGCCTTCAGCCAGACTCAGCACACTGAGTTTATTACTTCCTTGTTACACTGCATTGCACTAGGTGGTGGGGGAAGCCAGAAGAATATCTCTATCTCCATTTGTGTTATTATAAAATAGCCTAATAACTTGGCTGAAGAGAAAGAACATTGTCCTGGGGTGATGTTATGAGGCTCCTTTATCCCACAGCCGCCTGCTCAGTGCCCCAGTCCCTGTATCTTTGGGGCGGGCCCGGGGCGCGGGGCTGGAGCCGCGAGGCCCCAGGTGCAGCGCAGTTCAACGGCTCCGCCCCACGGCCCGGGGGGAGCGGCGGGAGCCGGGCTGGGGGCAGGGAGCGCCCCGGCACCGCTGCGCTGCTCTCTCTCTCTTCTGGGGCTTTGGTTGTTCCCGAGGCTTAGGAAGGGTTCTGTTTGTTTTCCCCTCTTTCTTCTCCTGACCTCCCTGCTTCCCTTATCCCCTGCCCGGGCGGCCTGTGGGGTGGCCCCGGTGGGCCTGCGGGGTGGCCCCGCCGGTCCGAACCCCGAGGAAGACACGAGCATCGCCGGCTGTGAGGAGGAGAATCGGCGCTGTAGAAGCGGTACAAGGTTTCCATCTGCCCTTCTCCAGCAGCCTGCCGTGTGGACTCCCCTTCCCGGAGACTGGGGGTGGGGGGTGACCACTTACCGGCTCTTCCCGGGCATCCTTTCCTTTTTCTCCCTTTTTTTGTTCTCCCGGTTGTGTTTTGTGTTAATAAATAGTTCAGTTTTTTTTTCCTTCCACTTTCATTGCTTTTGTTAATTTTCCCCGCTTTGGTGGAGGAAAGGGGGAGGCCCCTTTCCCTTGGGAGGAGGTGCTCACTCCAGAGCGTCTCCTCCTAAATATTTTGTCTCTAAAACCGGGACAAACATATATAAAAAGAGCTTTTTACACCCACAAACTTTCTGCTGAAAGATTTCCTGTTGTTTTTTTAAACTGTCAGTAGAAGAGGTCTTCAGGATGTCATAAAGTTCAGAGGACTGTACAGCCGACTGAGCACTGGAATAGGCTGCTCTAAGAGGTGGAGTCTTCCTCACTGTAGATATCCAGGAACTGTCTGGATTCAATTCTGGTCAATGTTCAGGGATGACCCTGCGTGAGCGGGGAGGTTGGACCAGATGATCCACTGTGGTCCCTTCCATTCTTACCAATTCTGTGATTCTGTGACCTGACATGAGGAAAGGTGAGAACTACCAAGGGCTTGAAAGGGTTAGGACATGTCAGATCATGAGAAATAGAGAAATTCTTTCTTCATCCTAGTCTCTAAGCCCGGCATGGAATCAAGGAAATTAATCATTCAAAAGATTCTCAGGCACATAATTGTTACCACTCCCTTGGTGAAAAATATTATTTTGTAGTTTGGTGCTGATGAGAGAGACAAGTATAGATGTTCCTGGCAGGCCTGCACCTGGTATCTTAGAGCACAACAGAAGGTAACCCCAGACTGCACAGCTTTGACTATTCATTTCTGGCAAGTAAGCCCTGCAGTCCATCAAATTCTCTCTCATTCAAGGAGAGAATAAACAGTGTATCCAATTTTTTATTATATATATATTTTTAAAAAGAATATTCATTAATTTCTCTGCTCTTCTTTTCAGTTTTCATTTAATCTGTTCCTTAGTGTACATAAAGCAGGATCCTTTCTCCCAGATGGAGTATTCCCTGCTGAAAGAACCTACTGCCATGGTGCATAGTAGTGGAAATGTTTCAGAGGATCAGGTACAGGTCCAAGTGCCTACAAAGTACTTTCAGGAAATCTGAGAGGTTGTGTTTGGTCAATCACTCTTCAAGGTAGTAGGGATTCCTCCATTCCACCAGGAAAAGAAAGAGTAATTTGTAACCAGAAAGTTGAAGTGTATATTGCAAGGAGATTTCGTACTTTGATATGAGATGTGTAGTCCTCCCTCTTAAAAATATAGCTAGATACTTCATAAGATAAAAACGAGATTTCTCTTGTTCCTGGAATGTGTAGTCCCTTATTAGCCTTAAGAGCCTACTCTAGAAGGAGAATTAATTATGATCACATTTCCAAAACACATTCTTAAAACTTACAAAACTGTAACAGCTTTGTAGTATTTGTCTTGCATGCTAAGAATTTATGTACTATCAACTGGTGACAATTTTCATAAAAAAAGAGCTGGCTTATGTCAGGCATATTATGAATAAGTTTGCCTGTCTATTACTTGATCTTATATTTTAAAACTGCAACTGTTTCCTCAGACCATGAGGGACAGACACAGAAGAATACAGTGAGTTTGTGACTATTGAGTAGGAACAGGGTATTCAGAAAAACAGGATGATCAACATTCACGTATTTACATGAATGGTGTTACCTTTCCAATCTAATTTTCAGGAAGACTTTCTCCTCAGAAAGGAGTTAAAGCTTACGGATTACTAGATACAGGCATTTTGGCAGTCCCAACTCATAAAAAGCATTTCTTAAGGATAAAATCATAGAAATAGCAAAATTAGTTGCATGACTTTTGGTTGACATGAAGAAAAGGATCCTTATTTTTGAATCTTACAATTTAAGTTGTAAAAATATTTTACACACCACAATTAATTTAGAGAAGTGTTAGTTTCTTTGCATTGTCTAACTTTCTAAGAGACTTCTCAGGATAATGGTCTTTATTAATGTTGAACACGTATCATACATACATGAAAGAAGAGAAAGAAACTTCCAGTTAGGATATGACTGATTAAATTTGGAAGGTGTATGAACCGTAATGGCATTTCTTCTCTGAGATTATTTTCACAAAATAAAAGATACCATGCTGTTCCAGAGATCTTAAGTTTTTATGAACATTTGGGCCTTTGTAGGCTTTGCTATTGAACCAAGTGAAACTGTGGAAGTTTTGAAATGGATTAAGGACTTAAGACTTCTATATTCAAGTAACACTGACCTTTGGCTGCCACATGACAAGAATTTTTTGTCGTTTTAAACTTGTGGACATATCCTTACCAATATTTCAGCTCAACATAAACAGTGTTGATAAATAAAAGCTGCATCTGGCAGCTGTTATTTAACGTGAATTATGTTGGGAACCCCTATATCCACCTCAAGTCTTTTCCCAAAGTGCTGTCTTAGGTTCTCAAGGCAATATCGTGTGCAATAACTTTTGTCCTTGGGAAAGAAGGAAGTTGTCTGGCTGCAGTCAGAGAACGCCACTGAGATCGAGGTGACTGTTCTCTCTTATCCATGTTTAGTTACCTGAAACACCCCAAATAGTCAATTCCTATTGTCAAAAGACGTACTCCCTCAGTTTCTTTTCCTATAAGGTTTTATGCTTAAGGGGCAGCCAAGGGAATAATCAGGAGCTGAGGGTGGAAACAGCAGCTCCCTCCGTTATAAGAGCCCCATCCCACAGCATCCAGTGGGGAAGCAGAGGTGGGAGTGGTATGGTGACCACGACCAGCCCAGAGCTGTGCGTCCATCCAGCACAGCCAGGTTGGTTGAGACTTTGTTGACATCCTCCTTTTGCTGAAGAGCTAATCCATTTGAAATACGTGAACGTGTAATACATGAGCCCTAGATAAAGGGAAATTGGTGGACTCTAAGGGTGGACTTCACTGTGCAGGAACCCCCCAAATTCTCATGCCCTCATGACCCCCAGCCACTCATGCACCGCGGCTGTTCTTGGGAACTTTTCACAGATTTAGCAGCCGTACTCTTCAGGTTGGTAGCTCTTTTTTCTCATGACCCATCGACCTTTGGGTCTTCATGCGTTATGAGTATCCATGGGAACTTGATAGGCTGTTATCCTCACACAACACTTGGCCTAGAAGATTTCTCTGGATACTGTTGAGCAGTGCAATGTGTCCAGCACTGAAGATTGACTTACCTTCCAAAATAGTATTATGTGACAATGATAGGATTAATTTTTATCTTGTCTAATAAATGATGATAGAAAATGAACTTAGGGTAATCCATATCCTAGAAGTCCGGTGTTCTCTTAAGCAATGTTAAATATTCCTGTTTATCTCCCAAGAAAGGAAAGAAATAAATTAGCTTTCACTTTGGAAGAAAAAAGACTCCTCAGCATATCATCAAAAGATGAAAAGAAGAAAATAATTTGCTTCCTTTCCAGTTTTTCAGCCATCTTAGTGAATGTTATGACATGGGGAATGAGCTGTACTACACTTTCAATTAACTTTTGTGGAGAGATATTACTGTCTTGGGGATGTTCAAGAGTTTTAAAGAAATAATAAAACATTTTTTATACAAATTCTGAGAGAAATACCGTTTCTACTGTCTATAGTAAAGCCATTTTAAGAGCTGCTTTTCATTAAGCATTTATGCTATCTGCAAATTGTTGTAGGTTTTGTTAATCATCTCCATTTCATTGCTTATTTTCACTCCTGCAGCATTAACTATGGACCAAAATATCCATATAATGTAACTATGGTAAGGCAAAATGACTTGTTTGGGGTTATTGACCATGATATGTAGATGTGAGCTTTACTAATTCTTCACTTCCACTTGTAGAAAAGGTTTTGAATGTTAACAGTGCTGTTTCTTTACCCTGGTTATTATGGAACATAAAAATTTAAGCCCCCCTTTATGGCCCATGTGCTGTTGCACACAACCTAGTGCTATTACCAGCAGATATATTTTCACACATTCTCTTGCTTCAGCAGACAAAATATTAGATTTATGTTTACAAGACAAAAATTCTGTGTGTTTGATTAGGCAAGAGAATTAAAGATAAGATTGTAGTCTTCACTGCTATATCCTGCAATGTTGCAACACATGTTACCACTGGCTTCTCAGTGTAGGAAAATACGTGTGGTTTTGTGAAACCCACTAGTTTTCAGAGAGAAAGTCTAAAAATGAAGACCACCTTCTATTTGAGAATACTGATAGTTTTATAGTGTTTTAATTGCATTTAGCAAAAAGAATTCTGAAGCTCTGAATCTGAAGAAAAAGTATTGTGTGAAATATTAATTGTAGAAAAAACATCTTATACATTGTTTTTCATTTTGAAGTTGTTTGGTTTCCTACCACTTCATTGTTGCATATGGAATCTTTCATCTAGCTTCTGGTCTTGAATGTTCATTGTGTTAAAGACAGGCAGTAGATGTCCTTTAAGGTTGTCAGTGTCCACAGAAAAATGAGGTCCAGTCTCTTCAGGAAAATAAAGGGAATGGAAAATACAGATGCTTGAAAATGTTTTTCCAGATTATGCTGTCCTGATCCTGTATTCCATTTCTCTGAGCCGCAAAAATTATTTAGGTGCTAGTGTCTGTGGAATCTGGTCCATCAGGTACAGTGAAAATTTTCTACCACTTTTCATTGTTAGCAGGAATGTGTAAGAGGAAGAGTTGGGAGGCTTGAGAGGGCGAGATGTGAGCATGAAGACAACTGGAACAAGAGCTGTACAGTAGAGATCCAAAGCCTAAAGCCAGTGGGTATAAATCCACCATCTCCAGTGCAATTACAATGAATGACACCAATGCAAGTTTTCTGGTTTTATTTTTAGGCTGTACAAGGTGAAAGTGGTTGAAAAATTTCAGGTCCTGCATATTTTTGTGGTTATCATTTAATTTTCTTATCTTCTTGGATTTTCTTTAATATTGAACTTATTTTCCTCATATAAATGGTAGTTTTTTCAATGTTCAGGACAGTAAAGTTGCCTAAGAAGCTTTAAAAGACGGTTTTAATAAATATTTAATGTCTCTGTCAGCCATCCTAATATATTGCTAATAGGAGGCCATTACATGGCTGAGATGTTCCATTTTAAATACTTGTTTGTTACTCTCCGATAGACACAAATCAACCTTTGGTTATTCAAATAATTTCTCTTATTTGTGATTTAAATACTTAAAAAAATTAGGTGTTGTTGCTTGAACTGATTACTGAGGAATAATTCATCAAAAGGAGCAAAAACATTCAGTAAAAATAGTTGAGCTCCTTTAATCTATAATCATACTCTAACTCCTGGTGTGTTGAAAACTGTTTAAACCAATAAAATACAAGTTTCTTAAGTAACTGTTTCAATTAAGTGTTAACAGTCAATGGCTGCCAAGTGGGAAAACTGTGAAAGTGATCAGACACTGTCTCAGGCCTAATAAAGCTTCAAAGGCTAACCACATTATTGAAGTGATGAGGTGTTTAGACTTTAAAGCCTCACTCACAGCCTTCACCATCAGTCTCTGTATTAGATTTCTAATGGACCTTTCTGTACAAAAGGACTGAAGAAGCCAGGTCTAAAAAAAGATTAGTAAGAAGTAGGTAAGGGAGAGATCAAAATATAAGCGGTTTAATCAGAATTATGTGGACTACAGATTAATTTTGATATGAAATATGATTATTTATACCAAAGAAAAGAAGAACAAAATTATAGGAACATTTGAAAATAAAGCATTGTTTTGTAAGCTCTAAGGGAATCAATCATTTCATTAACAGTTGCTACTCTGGCAGCTCTTAACATAAAACAAGCTCATCAGAAGCTTTGCCAGATAACCTCTGGCTCTTCTCAGGGATTTTTTAAAAACATGTATAAATTACACATCATGTGCAACTCTGACAGTCAAACACAAACAGTACAAATCTATAGCTACTGCTTGCTAATTTGGTAGACTTTTTCACTGACAATTTGGTAAATTATGAAATTGCAGTAAAGGCTAGTTCCACGTTGAAGTTGTACAAAGTTCCCTTTAACTACTTCTCACAGAAGATTTTGCATGAAAGGAAACTTCAAACATGTTTTTAAAGAAATCCAGAGGCTGTTTCTATGTTAGACAATTCAGAAATATTATGTTTCCAGTTCTCAATTTTTTTCTCAGCTACCATTCCACACACAGTTGGGTTTAAAAGTAATTTACTGAGTAATCACTACTGTGTTAAAAGGGTGGGGATCACATACCTGAGATAATTTTAGACTATACCTCCTTTATTATTAATCATAACAAAGCAAGCAAATAATTCAGGATAGGCTAAAAACTCATCAGATTCAATCTAGCTTCACTCAGTGTTTCAACTATTTTAATTGTTGAAAAAGCAGAGCGAAATAGCAAATACTGATCTGCAGGATCAGTTCACATCTGAGGTGTAATTCTGCTTGCCATTTGGTGGGAGTTAATAAAGCTCTTTGCTACCAGGATTGTTAAGAGACAGAGAGAGCCTGGAATAAAAAATAAAAGGAGTTACTAAGTCTCTTTGAAAAGTCATGTGAGTGGTTTGATTGAGTACCAGGACTGAAAGGTTCTTCTGAGTAGCAGTTCTTGCTCAGAGTATGTGGTGGAGAAGGGCCTGACCCTGAGAAGTGGTTCTGGCAAAGAGGGACATGGTGTGGGCCAGCATCTGCTTGCAGGTTCTGGACTTAGAAAATGGAAGAGGAACAGGCAAGAGACAGAAAAAATATGCATAGTGTAGAATATGCTATAGGGCTGCTGATGCCAGAAAATCTGTCTATTCAAAGTTGTTATCACACATTTTCTTTGACAAATTTGACCCACTTGGGTACTTTCCCAGGTGACCTCAGCAATTTTGTCGTAAATCTGGTTTTACTGTAGCATCTGACCATATCCTCCATTTCAGTTCTTCACAATGATTGTCCCTTATATTGATTATCTTACAATCAGGTTAGCCACACACATTTCTTGACTGATCTGATAGCAGCAATATACTCACTCACACTCAAGAGAATAAGGTGTTAATATATATATAGTATAAAATACAGATCAAGAGCCATAAGCATGAATCAGCCTGTTTGACACTTCGCTCATTTTCCACACTTTTCCCCTCAGAGCTCCAGCTCTAAGCCAACTCCTAAGCTGTTCAAATTGTACTTACAATTTGTAACTGTGTCCTCACTATTCTAAAGATGGGTCTGGATGCTAGAACCTGGACTTACAGTGGAGCCAGGAACCTTAAAGTCTTCAAACACACTGTACTGTGTAACTCTCCAGCTTAGAGACAGTTCCCCTCCTGCCCCCCAAATGATCATCAAACACTTACTATAAATAGAACTTGATATGGTTAAGACATAACGCATGGATATGTTACAGAAAGATGCCTTACTCTACTTCACTGGTTTCTTGATTGTCACCCTTCTGAAATGCTTGTGGCTGCACCAAACCACTGAATACCTCTCAGGAGTTCTGCACCAAGTATGTTTCCTTTATTATTTATGTTAAGTATCATACATGTACATGTACACATATGAAGGAAAATATTTAATCCAACCTTAATAAAGTCTCCTGAGCTGTGTTCTGGCTCTCTGAGAAACTTGTTAAGTTACAGTTTTCCTCAGCCCAGCAGAGGACTAAGGCACAACAAAGGCTGTTTAACACAGGTAGATCACTCAGTCAGGTTTAAAATGTTAAGTGTCAATCATTAATCAGCCAGTTAAGGCAGGACATATTATTCTTTTCAATGTTAAATGTTGTTAGGAAGTTAACCAAGACTTATTAAATTATTTATTTTTACTTACTCACTTTAGGTCTTGCACGTGTTATTTCAAAATCCCTTGGGTGTGAGAGGAATTTAAACCTAATTGTTGCTTATTTTGTTTGTTTATAGAGCTAACAGCTTTCACTTCTGTGTCTTTACATTACCTATGTAAGAAATTACTCTTCTGTGAAATTAAAATTGTAAAAATAACCAAGTTTAAAACAAATAGAAAAATTATTGCTTGCCGTATGTTTCAACCTAAATGCCTCATGAAAACTATACTCTCTCATGTACGTTTTTGTGGAAATAAATTATTTTATTTTCCAAAGCCAAATTTTACTGTCATTCACACAACCAGTAAGATTCATATGGGTAACATACATATAGTAAGTGTCAGGATATTTTTATTTGGACTTTTTCTCTGAAATGTGTATTCAAGGAGGGACATGGAATAAGCTTGCAAGGATGTAGTTAGACTACATCATGTAAGAGATGAAGATGCTGGTAAATTTTTTTGAAAAATAATATACATTTCCTACTTTTTGTTGGCTGTCTCTTTATTAATCACTCTCTACAATTGCCTGAAAGGAGATTGTAGCCAGGTGGGGGTCGGTCTCTTCTCCCAGGCAACCAGCAACAGAACAAGAGAACAGAGTCTTAAGCTGCACCAGGGGAGGTTTTGGTTGGACATTAGGAAGAAATTCTTCACAGAGAAGGTGATTAGGCACTGGAGTAGATTGCCAAGGGAGATGGTGGAGTCACCGTCCCTGGAGGTGTTTAAGGAAATTCTGGATGTGGCACTCAGTGCCATGGTCTAGTTGACACATGGTGGTGTTCGGTCATAGGTTGGTCTCGATGATCTCAGAGGTCTTTTCCAACCTAATGGATTCTGTGATTCTGTCTCATAATTTCAAAATGAGCTTGCATGACCCACAGTGCTAAGCTCCACCCCACTCTACAACCAGGACACACTGTAAACAACACAAATGAGGGGAACTTTTTTGCTTTTGGAAGACTTCTGTTAATTTACCCATTGGGGTGAAAAATAAAGAGTTTGTAAAAGTGTTACAGCTCTGAACTGCACAGACATATTTTTTTTTTTACGGCTTTTCAGATTTCCTTGTTTATTTAAAAGACTTTTTTCCCTTAAGGCAAACAGTAGAGACACCTTAATTTCAGCAAGACGCTTTCTAAGGGTTTGACAAGATTCAATCTGTCACCAACCCACTGAAAAAAAGTGGGTTTTGAATAAAGGCATTCTTATGTGTCCTTTTTTATCTTCAGCCAGGAAAGTTTTCTCTCACATGACAGTATTAATCTTTTCACCAATGTAGCCTCACAAGTGTGCTAGTCTAACCAATAAACTAAACTAGGCTGAAACCTAGTCTCTGGCAGCAAGGCCAGCTGGCGTGCAATAGTCTATAGCCATACAATTAAACTTTGCTAGCCTCCAGAAGAGAGTGGTGGCAGGCAAAATAATTATTTGGAACAATCCCTTGCATGTCCTTATTCCTGAACCTGGCACAGAAGTTCTTTGGGAGTGTAATATTTGTTTAATTTAAAAGCCTGGCATGTCTCTTCTATCAATAAATGGTCAAGTCAGAGGATTCAAATCTGAGTTCTTGCTTTAATTACTTTGCTAGTACAGACATAACTGCAAAGATGGAATGTAATATTTCCTTTAAAGCTGACTTACAAAATACTGAGTTCTACAAAGCAGAGGTTGTAGGGTCAGTAAAAAACAGAGGTTGGTGATAGAATTTGGAGGAGGCAAACTGCTGGTTTGGTTTTCGCTGGGGAGGAGTTGTGTATATGTGTGTTTCAACACTTATCTCTTTGAATAGCAGACTTTATATTTTTCCTCTGAAACAGTGGGCTGTCAGTATGTATCAGGTATTTTTAGCCAAGTATTATGAAAACTTGCAAATGATACCCATAATTATTTTTAAATAATACATGTTTGGATCCCATTTTGCAGTGTCTTGGTTCTCTAATAATCTTCCACTCCATTTTGGTAAGCTATCTATTTGAAAAATCTTATAAAAATCTGCACTACATAACAAAATTAACCTAACAAATAAATTTGTAATCCATGTAGAGGCCTTTTAAATTTTTTTTCCCCAAAAAAACCTGTAAGGATTCTAACTTAATTAAATCAACTGCAAAATTGCTTGGAACATCTGAAATTGTTCCCAAAGTATGAATTTTAGAGAAAATGTCATGCCTTAAAGACGTACATTATCAGACTACTTTTTTTTGTGGGTTGTTTTGGGGTTTTTTTAATACTTAGAATATCAGAGTTACCTGAAAACTGTTTAATCCCTGACTGAACTGTTAAAAAGAAGGCCTCTTGCTGGCCTTTATAAGGAGCCATTTTTGTCTAAGAAGTCAGTTTAAATTTTTCAAGTGCTGCTAATGAAGCAGAACTGCTAATGATTACACTTCGTTTTTTCTTTCAACTTCAAGAATGAGAACAGAATACAGATGAGTCAAAATCCCAGTGTGTCAGACACAATAAGCCTGCAGTGGTAAGGAAAGTTTATCTTCACTTTCATAGAGGTGACCCAAATCACCTTAATACTTCTGATTTGCAGAGGGGAGAATTTCCTGGGTAGCATTTCTCTGAGGAAGATTCACACTTAGACTGATAGAAGATCCCACCAGCTCTGACTACATCTTCCATTCAAAATCTTTCCATCCTGATGGAGTGCCCAAGTTTTTTAGGGCAATTATGTAATTAGAAAGAGATTATTTTTATTTTTGTTTTCCAGTGATAGCTTAGGTTTTGGTTTTTAGAGGCAAAACAGCTTCTTTAGTAAAATCATGGACCTGATTTCCAGCAGATTTCAAGCTAAGTATTAAAATCAAACTTGTTCCGCAGTTGGTGCCCATTGGGCTGGTTTTGTGTGGCATCCTCATCTGTCTGATTCCTATTTGGTGACAAGCTTTCTCAGTTTGGAAGTACCTTTTCCTACATTTTCCTTTGCATGAAGATGACCATCAAGCTTGATTGCTAAGTTTAGTTATAGATTATAGGACATAAGATGTAATCATCACTGTAAAGATTAGAGTTATCTTTATAGATTTTCTTCTATATATCTATATCTTCAGGGGTATAGTAGTTTTATTATTTAATTTTTTTTTTTTTTTTTACCAGTCCAGTCTTTGATCTGTTGGATAGAAGTTTAATTTTGTTTCTTTGGTTTGGAAACAAGCACAGTACTTTTTTTTCAAATATGAAGTTATAAGATTTTTTTGTTTTCTCTGCTGGGAGTGAGAATTTGTAGCTTTATTCTTTTTAATATCCTGTAACAATGTAATAGAAATTTTGTATCACAGCAGCAACAACAAAAAATGATGACTACAGCTTTCATGCATCATATATCAACCTGTAAATTTCTGTGAACTAAAACTAAATATTAATTTTGCCTCCTAAATAGAAATGTTTACAGACATACAAATCTTAATTAATACTTTTTTCATTTGGAAGAAAGAACTTATAAATCTCTGATTGATTTCTTTTTGAAATCCTATACCTAGAACTTGGCAGGAGCCTGTATGATAGCCTGGAACCTAGACTCCCACAAGTTCTAATGCCTATTTCTGTAACTGTGTGCAAAAGCCTAAAGTGATGGAGGCTGTAACTCGTATGGCCCATTAATTATAAGCATTGTAAATCATGATATTTGATAATCTGTTGCATGGCGATCTACAGTGAGTTATTGTGTGTTTGTACTTTACCCTGTGTTTCGTTTTCCCTGCCACCCTGTTACCATTTGCCTCAGGATTTCAGACCTCTTGTCTTACAGCTCCGCTGTAAATATTTGACCTCTCATTTGTCTGTTTTCTCCTGCTGAGCCCTTTCCTCTTCTCATAAAGTCAGCTGGGGAGACAGCAGGCCATTGAGATATGGCCTGCCACCAGCAGCTGCGCAGCGCTGCCCCTCTGCAGGTCACATCCCCACAGAGGATGTTGCCAGTGTGGCAGGCTCCAGACAGAGGGAGGTTTCTTCAGCATTACTAAAAAGGACAAGGGTTGTTTTGCAGCCAGCTTGTATTAGGGAAGGACTAGTGAAATGAGGCAGAGGGTGCAGCACATTGCCTGCCTGGCCTTAAAGGCTCAGTGTAAAATCTGCTTGTGACATTAGCTTTCAAAATTTGTTCTCCCCAGATGAAAAATGTACAATACTTCCAGCCTTTTAGTTATATTAAGAATCTTTAATTTCCCCCACATTCACCTCTGTTGCATTGCAGGATGTTTTGACCTTTAAAAATAAGATTATTAAAACAATAGGCAAATAGCCTAGAGGACTTCTGCAATCCATATGTGTATTTATTCTGCTTTGGTTAATGAAACAGTTGGAAAAAGAATGAAAGCGAAGGTTCAGATAGTTTCTTACCAGCTTGAGACATCACATCAATTTAAGGAAGAATATAAACTGAAGTAAATGACTCAAAGAAAAATACAATTCTGTACAGCCTTTGGCAGGGGTATTTTCATTAACTCAGCATATAGGTTAGATCACGGATCTGGTAGCTCTAACAAAATAAAAAAATTTCAAAGTATTACACATAGGGAAAAAATACCAGAAAAAAAGTAAAAAAAAAATCCCCTCCAGAAAAAAAAGAAAAAAATTTTTTTTTTTTTATATAGCATTTAACAACATAACTTTCTCTAAACTAATCTTTAAGAGGCAAAGATTGATAAAGCCCTACAATGGCTCTCTCTGACCTTTGCACTGCCTGGGGAGAACAAAACACATGTGCTAGGTGCTAGCAAGAGCTGTGCTCTTACAAACCCTTAAAGAACATCCTGCCAAAGATGGTGCCCTAATTTAGCTAAACTGTATGACCAAGGTATTACAGGTCTGTTCCAGAGCCAAATTCTGGCACATTTTTGTGTATAATATTCTCATTTTCTCCTTCCAGACTGTCTTTAATTCCTAAAACCAGAGAAAGCTTCTTATCTTTCCCATTACAATGACTTCTCAACAATGTCCTTACCATGCTTTCTTTGCAGTCCTCAGTAAATTAATGAGAATCTATATTTTCTCTTGTTTCTCTGGCTCCTTCTCTTCAGGAATACTTCCTTTCTCCAGACAACACACAGACTTGGAGAACATGACAAAATGATTGCCCTCACTGGTCATTGGATTCCTGGCCTGTTATGATAAATTGTAATTACTTGCCTGGGCCAGCCACGGGTTCTTCTGGAAGAAGCCATTCAGGCTTTTTACTCTTAGTTTTTACCAGAGAGTTATTCTTTACCACTGCCATGCAGTGGCCACTTCTGACATGCCTGGATGAGATGAAAAATATCACCAGCTAAACCATGCAGCTGAGTGAAGTGAACCTCTCTTCACTTACCTGGAGAGAGCAAGATAAGTGTTGATGTGTCAGACATACTGTGATTTATTGTAACTCCATCAAAGTGAGCTGCCAGGCACTCTAATATGGGTACATACTATTACTGTTTTCGTGATCTCCAAAGACTTTATAAAAATATTTCTACATAGCCTTTTATAGAATATTTAGTTGATAATTGGTTGCAAGCAGGCATATACTTTCTTCATCAAATAAAAGAGAGACATTAAAAACTGTAAATAAAAAGTTATCTTGAAGACAAATACTCTATTACAGCATTTGGCAGAAACTTGGTAAGAAAAATTCTTACAGCCCATGCCAAGATCATCATGCAATAAGGCTTCAGAAAAATTGGTTAAATAAAGAGTTATTATGTTATAATCATTTATCAAAAAAATTGTTCGATGTTTCTGCTAAATGTAAAGTTGCTTTCCAATTGATTATGTAGCTAGGGGAAATAATTAAGATTAGAACTATGGAAGATTAGAAATCCATGGCAAATCCTAAAACTAAATTAATGCATTTTAGTATATGGCTCTCAGTGCTTTATGACTGTGGCAACAGAAATTTGCATTGTGAAGAAGGCTATAAGTAAATCATATGTTTCTATATTTATCTTTATTCATACTGCAAGTTTCGCTTGATTATTGAAGCAGAAATCTACAGTAAAAATCATGGGGTTTAATAAATCCACTTCCCTGGTTATAATCTGTCAAAAAACTTAAGATAACAAGTAAAATCAATTTTGTCATTTGAATTTTGTTGCAACATATTTGATAAGTTTTAATAAAAGTTAACAAGAATTGTTCTTACACAAAATGTGTTTTTCAGTGTTTTGAACTCATTTGGAAGCCATTAGCTTCAGGCAATAGACAAAAGTTGCTGAGGAGGCTTTGAAAGCAAATAATCATCCTCTATCTCAGCTTCAGTCTGCTATTAGATTATAGTTAGCATGAAAAAGAAAAAATATGACGAAAAGGCATTTGACCATGAGACCTGAATGTTCATTGTTTTCATACCAGCTATGGAAATTCTGGGTGTCAGTACCCTGGAAGCACTTCTGGAGTTGCATTTAATCATATTTCCTCCATCAGTATAGGCTTTTTAAATAGTTGTTTCTAATCTTGCGGCTGCTTGCATCTCAATTAGTCAGAAGAGATGATTAAATGGATATGTATCTACATATACAAATATTTTTTGATTTTTTTTACCTGGAAACCTTGCTCCAGGACTGAACTGGAACTGGGGATTAGTTTTTCCAGTTTTGCAGAAAATAAGTGTTTCACAATCATTCTTCAAACTTCACAGAAAAGACAAGAAAATTCCGTATGTGGGAGGATAATTTTGCTGAAAGCACTGTTCAGTACTAAAATGTCAAAATGCCTTTAAAGACACAGCCGCTGTTCCACCATGGAAGAGAAAAATAACTAAAATCTTCACGGGACATCTGTGGCCAGAGTGGAAAACATTAATGGGGAACTGAATTTATGAACACATAGATTACTGCTTGGAGGTAATCACAAGGTACAGGTATTCTCACTCACAATTTCAGCAGTTTCCATGAAAGTTTTAACCTTTTCCGCAAAGAGAGTTCTTCTTGGACATCCTGAAAGGGTCAAACTAAAACTAAAAATTAAAAAACAAAAGCCTCTAAAAGTTCAGAGAAGTCTTCAGAACAACTTCCTGTGAGTGCCCTCTGCCCTAGTGTTAGGACAAAAGTGGAGTTTAACCATCCAGGTCTCCTGCCACAGGGCTGAACACTGGACACAGTGAACAGCGAAATCCTTGGCTGCACTCACTGCCCAAACTGGCCGTGTTGGCTGGACAGGAGGAGCAGGTCTGGGACTGAGCACCAGACCTCAGTCTGAGTTGGAACAACCTGGTGGTAAATGTTAAAGAGGCCTAAGGCTTATTATTTACATGGCGTACCAATTATCTTAAAGACTCAAAGATCACCTGGAGAACATTTGAGTTCATAACCCAGGCTCCCTCAGCACATGTTACAGCTGGGAGAACTGACTGCAATTTTTTCCCAGCAGATTTTTCCCAGATCTGTTACATAAGTCTGATACTTCCGTTGCCAAGTGTGTGAAGTAACATTTTGCTTTAAGCTATCAGAGCTGCAGAAAATTAGCTGGAACACAGATAAGAACTGCAACAAACTGATTTTTCACTTTGGCTTTTGAGGTGCCAACCACAGCAGATGGAAAAACGGGTAGCTAACAGGTTTCGTGTCTAAAACACAGCTTGCTCACCCCACTGGTTGGTGGCCAACCTACTAAAATTGCTTCTGGTCAGTAGAAACTAAAAAACCATAAAGTGATGCAGAACATAAAGTTTACTGCAGTGGGTCACTTACTGTGCAAAGTTGCCCTCCCAAGTTTGGTGGCCTCAGTTCCAGGATGGAGCACCTGTTAACATTATCTCTCAAGACAAAATGTGCACAGACTTCCTGCAGAATAAGCAGCCTATTCAGGCTGCAGGCTTACTGCACTGTGTGTGCTTCATTATTATTATTCATGTTTTAATTCTTATTATTTTACAGTGCCCAAGAGGAATGTAGGGGTTTTGTCACCTGTTAAAGACACAATTAGAAGAGCTAGGCTCAAAGGAGCAGCAGAGGCAGATGGTGTATTGGCTGTTAAATTTATAAAACTCTTCTCTCAAGTCTTGCCAGCAAGAGAAATAGCTTTTCTGGTTTTTCTATTTTTTCTTCTTTTTTTTTTTGCTTTAAGACAAACAGTTTATTTCAAGAGGAGTATGCTGTAGTTGAGTAGGTAGAGAGGGACATGATTTGGTCTCTCAGGTTTTGACATTCAGAAAAAAAAAAGAAACTAAAATTATTTTGACTGAGTCACAAATCATTTATTCATATGTTCTTGCCACAGAGAAAGCTCTGCAAGTTTCTAAGCCAAATAATCTGTGCCATGTGTCCAGCTTCTCTCTTCTGTCTGTCACGTTTCTAGTTAACCTTGTTAACTGGCTTAGTGGAAAAACACTGGTGTAATGTAACAGAGGCAGTGACCTGCCAGATGACCTATGCAGATCAGATGAAGAATATCAATTTCAGGGTTGATTGGGGGTGTGAATAAGGCCACTACTGCTAATAAAAACTAGGGGTTTTTACAATCACACCCTCACAGCAAAGCAGTAGCCGTCTGAGGAACTGGCACCTGAACTGAACTGCAGATGAGAGTGCAAGTGATCACATAGCAGAAGGAAAGTTTACTGAAAGGTCAAATAGTAAGGCTGTCAGAGGGCTAGGATTACTTGTTTAAATGGCATTCTGAGTTAGGAAGCAGCTGGTCTTAAATAAGCAAATAATGCTTAGAAATTAGTATTGTGCTCTGTAAATATGGTGATACACAGGAGTTAAAGGATTTAACAACCAAAAAGATATTGCAGAGTTCTCGTTTTCTGCTGGTAAAACATGCGACCTGTGAACATTTGGGTAACATTACATTACAGTTCACAAGTATTATATGAATGAAAACTGTCCCCAGAAATATCTTTTTGACATAGGATAGTTTGAATACACTTTTGATCCTGGCAGTGGACCAAATTCTGCCATTTTAAGTGTTAGAAGGTTTTGGAACACCCCTGTTTTCTAGATGGAGTATTTAGTACTTGAAGGCTCTGCTAAGCTGCATACTAAGGTACCTTTTTTTTAAGGACACATGATTTAGCTACACTAGTGTCCTCTTTTCTCTAGTGTCTCTACAGGACAGTTTATCCTGCACAATTTTACTCAAGCACTGCATAGATGGATGAAAGCACGCCTCTCTCTTGCTCTCCTCATGCTGCCTGTGCACTGTGGAGCAGGGCCAGGCATGCTTGTGAGAATCTTTTCTTCCTAGGCTCCAATGAGTTCTGTAGACCTGGTGGAAACACAGGGGGTTTAGATATTTTGGAAGCAGAGAAAAAAGTAAAAAATGAAAGACTTATGAGTTCTGTCATACTTTTCAGCCACTTTATAGAGCAACTGGAAGTTTGCATTTATTCCAAAATGTAAAACGGCATAGCTTGTTTCAGAGAAGTAATTCTGTTTTGTCTTTCCCAACCAACTTGTTGCTCCAGGCAATGGGAAGTGTATGTGCTATACCACACAGGAGGAACTGGTACCAGTGAAGTGATTAGTTTGTAAATCCCCACAAAAGACCCCCGATTTTATCACTACATTACTCTGCTTTCTTTCTTCAAAGGGGTCAAAAGCACAATTAACTATGCAGAAGTATAACTAAACAGTACAACTTCCCAGTGGGCTCATATAGAAACATGATTAGGAATCTGGGTCATTGCTGGGCCATAGGTTCTATCGTCTCTTTTAAAAATTCTTTGTCATCATCTGAAATACATCCTTGGTGCACATTTTCTCCCTATCACATCTGTGCAAAAGCCCGCACCCAGGTGCTTCTCAGTTAGTTGTATCCTTGTTACAGTTTAGCTTAAATATCTCATGTCCTGCCCTGCTGTTTATATCTCTGCCAAGTTATTCTCAGTCCTCTCTCTGCTGAAAGGCCTTTTCTTTTTTTCAATGTCTTAAATATAATAAAAGGAATTATTTAGGTATTGTGTTATTAATAAGAAGAATAAAAAAACCCCAAAACCCAAAACCAACTTAAACCAAAAGAAGAGAAAAAAACACCCACAAATTCTATTGACATTATAATGCACAGTTTGATTCTGGCTTGTGCCAGGCACAGAGCTCCATGAGAACTGCCTCCCTGACTGGATGCTCTCCAGACAGTTCTTTTAGCATTACTTTTTATGGGACCCCATATGCTGTAAATTTCTGGAGCCTGAGCATAGTGCTAGCACTGCTTCTAGCTGTGCGCTCTGAAACGTGCTCTCCCCAAGTACACAGCTCACATTTGACACCCTTCTGTGAAGTCAGTACCCTACACCTCAGTGCCAAGGCACAAAAATCTGTGTGGGCTGCCCTGATGTGGAATGGAAATGTATGTAGCCCAGCATCAAAAGTCACATCCAAACACTAATTTCATAATATGTAAATTTAATAGCATGATATCAGCTGGAGACCACAATTGGTGCATAGAAAGATTTCCCAAATTACCACAGCTTGTAGGAAAACATTTGACAGCTTGATTACAATAAATTTTTATAGGGTAGATCAAGCATCAAGATTTAGAACCTTGCCCTAAATATTTAAAAAAAAAATAAAAATAAACAAACTCCCAAATCCCCAAACAACCCCATAACACTTTAGAATTTTAGAAAACTTAATTTAAAGTGTGTGAGATCTGTTGCACAGATATGAATTTTCCCAATGAATAGAATCAGAGCATGAATGGAATAACATTTATCCCAGTTTGGTACCACCTACTTTCCCTATGTTGCCAGTAAAGAAAAGAACACTGAAGAGCTAAATGTGTTTGCTCCCTGAAAAGGATCATTAGAGATCTGCAAGCCTCCACAGGCCTGAAGATTTTGCTCAGAGGCACTGTAGACAAGAGCTTCCCTTATCATACAGAAAATAGAAGAAAACAGAGGTTTTCTTCTTCCCAGAAGAAAGAGAAGTCTCTGTTCATTGTAACATGAGGAAACGCAAAGGTCCAGCTGGGAATAATCTGAGTACATAATGTAAGATCAGTGAGGAAAGGTGTGTGTGCCCCCAGGTTTGAACCATCTTGTTGGAAGAAAACCTAAAGCAGGAGTTGCCGTGGGAGGGTTTAGAAGCCACTGGAGTGGAAGGAGGAATGGTGACAAGACATCCGGTCTTGGCCCTGATGCATGGCTTCCCTACACAACAGACCATTGCTTCCTGTGCACTGGGGAGGAGTTTGTAGATATCTTCATCCTTACCAGTGTTATCAGGCACATTTCCAGTGCCCACATCTATGCTGAGAAACAAATTAGCACCAGGGAAAGATCCCTAGCTCAGAAGCTGGGAGGTACAGACAAGCTTGTGTACACTTTGCTGACAGCTAGCCTCCTCTATGCTCAGTTGCCTTGCAATTAATTTTGAATTTCCTTCTGGGATTTCCCTCTGGTCAGACTATTTTTGCAGTTGTGTTGTTTTTTTTCATTTTGTTTTTCCTAAGTTCAAAGCTTCTGATGTAACATAAGGATACATAGCAGTGATACACCTAAAGCATGAAATTGAGGGGTGGTATCACATAAGATCCTGTGCAACATAGGTGCATCTCTGGGAAAACCCTGCTCCTCCATACAGAGTAAAACTCTGTTTCTTTACTTTGATTCTTCCCCGATGACTTTTGGGATCAGTCCCCGTGGTAAAGGATTTCCAGAACAATAAATAGGAATGTTTTTGAGAGGACTAACCAGAGCAGCCCATAGGAAGAAGGGGTCTAAGGACCAGAGGGGTGGATAATCAGAGCTCCCGTGTCCTGGGTCAATAGCTGGTTTGGCAGAATAGATGTGTCCATTGGAATTGTTGGCCTGCATAACAAACGCAGAGAGACATAAAATAAGGCAAAGGTTTTCAGAGTTTATCATCAGTTTCACAATTGATACTAAAATGCTCACATGACTTTGGACTAAAATAAGAGCTTCTTCAGAGATTACCTTTACGTTAAACCTTTTACTAAAAAAAGGATTGTTTTTAGGACTCTGAGACTCCTCTCATCTAATTTTAGATGCATGTATTTAACCTGTTCTTCTATATTTATATATAATCAATGATGAAAATATATTCTTGTCCTTCCTGAATTCTATGAAGCAAAAGGCTTTTATGGTATAACACAATTAAAATACTGTAGTTTAAATGAGTGTTATTTAAAGTTAAAAAGTGGTTTAATTCCTTTCATAATTTGCAATATTCCTCCAGAGATATTTCTGATAATGTTGTTGATGTCTACAAAATATTTAAATGCAAATCACACACTAATTATTTACAAGGAGTACTACACACACAAAGATAAAGTAAAAAAAAAAGATCTGAAAAACACGCTGCCTTGATTAAAGATAAATGCTTTTTTTTCAGTAAAATATAATTCATTACTGTGATTTATATTGTGCTTGCAGCTAGTTCAAAGGATTGTGTACTTTTTTTAGCACTTTCATGTAAACAACTTAAATTCTTGCTCTTAGTGAATTGTATTAGTTTTGTGGTGATGCATCAGGAATTTCATGAGACAGTGAAATGTCATTATTTTTTGGGTATTTATATATGTAAGTATATCCACACCTAGAATGTCCCAAAGCTGTTTGATCAAATCAGCAAGAGGATGTGACAATCTTTTATATGTCATAGATATGAATAATGGAAAAGAACTCTGGAGGAGGAAAGGAAGACTTTACTGGTGCCACATCTGGAGGAGAGTGTCTAATCTGACACCTGGGGGCCCACTTGTGAGGGAGGGGTTGGGAATACCTTGATTGGCACTCGAAACATACAAGACACCAGAGAATCCAGATGAGAGCTACAAAGCCACATGACGCCAGACTTCCTTAATTCTCATGAGGTTTATAAAGGCCATGGATTTACAGCAAGGAGGCGAATTTTGACCTGGTTAATAGCAAACAAACACTGAACCGCTGTGAGTGTCAGCTCTGTGCCTGAGTGCTCCAATAAATGTTTGACCTCTGTACAGCTAGAGAGATGAGGAGTTCCCAGGTGTGAGGTGCATTACCAATGTTACTTTAGAACAGCCCTCAGTCTTTGCTGTGGTGGTTTGCACCCCTTTCTGGTCAAAATGTTCTGAGTTACTCAGGATTTACTTTTTAAACCATCTAAATTAAACCAGCTTATTTTCCCCAACCCTGGGGATCCCTAATGTATTTCACTCAAAATAGGATTAGACATTTTAAATAGCTCATCCCAGAAATCCAAGTTGGTTCATCTGAGCTGTGAAAAGGAGGATTATCAGCAAATTGGTGACTGAGTGTGTCCAACAGCTGGGGAACAGCTGGCAACTGGTGACCGTTGCAGTGGAACAGCTGTTTGCAGAGCACACCTGGTGACACACCTGTTTCACTTACCCTTCCATCCTCGGAGAGCAGTGTGGGGATGTTCACACTGAAATGTAGCTGCCTCAGGACCGGGCAACTCCTCATCTCCTTTGGGCGCCTTGAGAAGCAAAGCTTCTAGGAGGTAATGGTAATAGAAGGTGATGGTGTGAATTAATAAGTTGGGGGTAGGCCTGTCTTTTGGGTAGTATACCCTAACCAGTCAATTTAGATGAGGTAGCTAACAGTTAGAATTCTAAATTAGGAAATATGTATAACACTCTTCAGATATATTTGTTGTGTTATTTTTAACTGTATATATGTGAAAATACCCGTAAGTATATAATTGTGGAAGACATTTTCTCTGGACAACTTTGACTTTTTGAAAGTCCCAAAGATTTCAGAAAGAAAGGCTGCATTTAAATTGTCTCAGCTAGTCCTGCTGGAATGAAGGAGGTAGTGGATTTAAAGGTAATCTCTTGCTATTCTCCAACCTGGACAGATAGTGGAATCATAACACCTTTTAGTCTTTGAAACGGAAGTATTTGTTCCAGAGAGCGCCTTCATATTGAAAAGATCATGTTCTATTTCTTTAATCTCTCTGTCTTACAATGACACTTTAAAATATAAACAAAGAAATGTACAGTATGGCATTCCTATATTGCTGTCTATGTTTCAGTGTATGTACATACATTTCCTATAGCTGGACCATATATTGTAATTTTTAGGATAAAGTAACAAAATGTCAATATGTAGAGGGTTGTAAAATGACTATTAATGGTTGAAAATTCATCATTGTTCTTGATAGGGAAATAACTGTAACAAAAAAAATAATTGTTTCACACAATAACAACAAAAAATGTTATTAAGTGAGTAATTCTGTAGTATTTTCTGAATTTAAAAAAGTAATTATGAAACAGAGATTAATTTATCTTTTAGAAGTTAGTAAAATGAAGGACTTAGAGAAAATATTTTTGTAATATTGACAGCAAGAAAATTTATTCAAACTTGGGATTAAATTAAGTGTAAATCTGAATGTGTGGAGGGAAATGATCTTGCCTTTCTATGCAACATTATGCCCAGGTCTAATGCTCAGTATTGAAGAACATTAAAATATAATGAGTATTCAAACAATGCTCATAACATTTAAATTTCGATTAGTGTAGGTTTTCCATTCATAAGAAAGGAGGATGAAAGATGACCTATTTGCTGTTGGAGGACTTTTCTAGTCTGGTGATAAAGATATGACAAAATATTGTTGCTGGAAGACAAAGTTACATCATGAGACATGTCTTAGCAGCACAGGAGTAACAATGCAGCTAAACACCAAACATCGAGAGTGATGGCATTTGCCATTAGGGATTTTAGAATCAGATTTCATATCGTTTGAAAGGAATTTATTTAAAAGCAATTTTTTATGTTTTGTGTGGTTGTGTTTGAATTATTGTATCTATGGCAAAAAGGGGAGGGAGGAAAGGGAGCGTTGTTGGGATAGTTCCTTTTCTTTTAAAATCTGTGAATTTCATCCCTTCCCTTTGTGGGGCACTCATATAGGACTCAACATGCCAGCACTCAACTTTATTTAAAATTAGCAATTAAAATTAAACCATTCTCTAAAGCTTAACAATGATTTGTTTATCTGCCTTTAGCTCCAGAGAAGCCTGCATGTATCTGTTGAAAATTCAAGGGGTGTTTTTCCTTCTGCAGAATGAAATACTAGCTATGGTCAAAGATGAGACAATCAACATCGTAGTCCCATGCATTGACAGGTTGCACAGAATTTTAATTTTCAGATGGCTGAGTAGTGTTAAATGATTACTGATCACTGGATTTAAGGTTATGGAGGCTTTGTTCATATCACGGATCTTGGTGAAGACATCTGGGTACACTTCACTACATGTCCACAGCCTGCCTCTTAGAACTTTGGTCCAACACTGATCTCATCTCTGCTGTTGATGTGAAGCTGAGTCCATCAAGTAATAAAATGACTGACTTCCTTTGGATGTAATACAAGTTTTTTGGATGAAATGGAATAATTTGTGATGTTCAGTAGGTCTGACTATAACGATTAAATCCCAGGCAAATTAAAAACAGGCAGAAGAAAGTATACAACAACAGCTGGCTACCAAATTCTTGTTCGAGAAGAAAATTTTAAAAGTCCAAATCTTCTCTTGTTATTTCAAGTAATATTTCCTTACCACATACTGCACCTTGTTATTTCTGTACAAGTCTGGTGCAGATCTCCTGGGAAAGAATGGTGGTAGTTTCACTTGTGCCACATCTCTTTTGGGAGATTCTGTTTCTGGAAATAAATGAATTTTAAGGGAAGAAAGTTCTTATGAACATTCTATTTGAAAATTACCATAATTACAGGGGTTTTGCCTCTGAATATCTGGGGAGTACAGTATATGGGTCATTAACTGGATCTGGCAGGGCAATATGTACAGTCCTCTCTAATCCCTCTGCCTTGATTCTCTAAAGAAAGTGATAGTAACTGACTCTTCAGCTGTGATTTCTGAAAAGGTTAATCTCTTCCCTGAAGAGATTTTACAAGAATTTAATGGGCTGACTGAATGAGTTCATCTAGATCTGTAGCATTCATCCTCCCTTTTCTTCAGTGTTTTTTCTTCTCTTAAAAGTCCCTGTTGATGTGCTGTCTGACAGAGTAGACAGGTCTATTTTCAGGCAGTTATTAGATCATATGATGAATGTTGGAAAGGAAAGTGATGGACTGTATGAAAGAGGCAAGCTACCCTCTTGAAAAACAGTATTTATCCTTTCCCAGTACCAGAGATCAGTATTAGAGGAAGGAGGGGAGCTGCAAATTGGCAGTACAATCCACTGTATGCAATTACATGCAAGGGAAAAAGATCTCTGGAGATGAGGAAACCAGCATCAGCTCCTCTACTGAACCCAGTGTCTACTATTGGTTTATTTTTGAAAGCATTCCTTCTGCACTCACTGCGGTTAAGATTTCACCATAACACTCAAGGCCAAGCTGGCTGACCTGGTGCTGTTCTAGGAAGTATTATATTCTTACTGCATTTCTCTCCTGAGACGGATAGTAAGTTCACATCCTGAAGGTGCACCTAAATCTTTGTGCTTCTAACCTTCTGTCAGAGCTACCTATGTGAGGGGTTTAGCCTACTAAATCACCCTCCACAGGCTCCCAGCATCGTGTGTCTGTTTAATCCATCACAGTGAGACAAATGCATCAGCCATTTAGCACAGACTGACTCTTCGAGGCTGGAAAAATGAGAGACTTAACCACACCATGGCTGTTCCTGCGTGGCCTCAGATGGCTACTTAAGCACTAAGTCCATGCATTTTAGAGAAATTAATGCTGCAGCACTTCTGTATTTATATATTGAATGACCTCTGATCAATAAATTCATGTATAAATAAGACAGGGTTTACCAATGGCCTAGTCCCTCTTGCCTAGTAAATCTATATGAATGTCAGTTACAAAATACATCAGCCACAACATACAACCATATATGTCTCAACAGAAAAAAAACTGAGGTGGGAGGGAGTGCGGGTTTTTTTTTCCTTTTTTTGGTTTGGTTTTTTTTTTGTGAGTTATATAGCAAAACCTTCTGTCTGGTGAAAACAACACATTTAAAGGAGTGCAAAAAATGTTTACAGCTTAAACTTTTTTTTGAATGCCAAAACATTGAGAAGTGAAATACATGCCCACATTCACTGAAAAAGAAATGTGAAGACATACAAATTCTTGCTGTTAGTGACTTCAGTAATCGGTCCATTTTTTAACACAGAAGTGTCCTTTGATACAGAGAATAGTTGATGATAAATTATTGCTCAGTCCAGGTGAATTTTAACAAAGATTTGGCAACAACATAGAAAATTTGTTTATTTAGATATTTATTCCATTGCTAATCACATCAAGTGATATTCTTTAATCTTAACCATATCTAAGTTGAGTTATGCCATCATTTTAAAGGTCTGAAGTTTCATTCTGTGCAATTAATTAGCAATGTATCTTATTAGCAGTACTTTAACTAATATTATTAACTAGCAATAGGTGCATTAGCTTCTAGAAAAGAATGTATTTTCCAATTTTGATTTGCCTAGTAACTCTCAGTTCACTACATGATGCCTCCAATCTTTGTTATTAATTTTCCATGAACATTCATATGAACATATTTTTTTATTCGATAGTACTTAAAAACTGTAAAAGTCCCATAAAATTCCATTTAGCAATATATTTCATATATTCTCATGTTCTTTATCTATGATGCATACTATTGCTGCAGCTCCCACTGAGATGAATTTGTCCTTAGCTAGAATTACATTGGCTCACCCCGCCAGCTCTGGAAATGCCCAGGTTAAGGCCAAAGGATGATCAATGTGATGTCTTTATAAAATCAAACCTTATGCCCACATATGAAGCAAACAAAGAGATTTACAGCTGTGTGTGTATGTGACAGACTGCACCTGTAACTTGTCCCTAGCCTACTCCAAGCCTTTTTTGCCATCTCCTTTTGACTGTAAATGAATGATGCTGGCACTTCTTTGGTGAAAAAAAAATATTTCTGGTTATTTCCCAAGCATGTGGCCTATAACCATCTTTAGTAACATGCAAAGCTTAACAATTTAATTATTTCATTGTTCCCTGTTCGTTTCAGAACTGATCCTGTGTGTTCTAAAAAAGCAATACCATGTCACCAGGAATTCATCTCAGAATGGCTGTCTGCCAATGCTTAAATAGGCTGAAGATTTTTGAACACAGATTAATCTCAATCTGTCCCATATTGAAAGATGAGAATTAATAGCAGACTTCCTTTCAAAAATCATATCTTCACAGTAATAGAATATAGAGAAGTATAAGTATCTTTCACACAGATACTTTTCATGCAGATGTTATTTCTCTATCAACCTAATTAAGCATTGCAAAGTAAATAAAACATGACAAACACAGTCATTCTAATTTAATTAAACCCAGAGCTTGTCATAAAAAAACAGTAAGACATACAGAAATTTTTGGAAATTGTAATGTCCAATTAATTGAACTGTATATACACATGAACAGGGTCCGTCATAAAAATTGAGCATGTGATATGGTCATATTCTTATAAAAAAAGGTCAGAAGGCAGCATTTACTTTTTCATGGTAACTGATTATCACTGCTCTCCCCCACTTCCTGGCTAACTTAGAAATATCTTGTAATCAGAATCTTACTAGATCTTAGCACTCAAGGACAGAAAGACTCTTTCATGCTAATGCATTGTATGATACAAAATATTTCTATACCAGAAATAAGAAAGGTAAACTACTGGGGGAAAAAAACCCAACAAACAAGCAAACACCATAAAAACAAACTCCAAAAACAAACAATCCAGTACAGTTTTTTATAGACATCTCTGGGACAGAAAGATAAACACATATATCTGTAAATGCATACGTTATAAACAGTGAAACCACTTAAATTGACAAATTAAACGAGAAAAATGAGTCAACTGGATTCCCTTCAACAGTTCAGAGCTCCCTCTGTTGGCTTTATGGACCCTCAGGAGGGGAAGGAGCAAAAAAATAAATACTGGGCAATTCCCATTAACTCTTTAAACAGGAGCTGATGTGAGAGTGTTCTTCATTGCACAGAACTACACATTTCACCCACCTTTCTTCCCTTTTATTCCCTTATTTCTTTACCTGCCTTATGAAGAGGAGTTGTGCCCCACATGTGGAAGAGCTCTCACCTGCAGTGCCAAGAGCAGTGGAGCCCTGGTCTGTAACTGCTCCCGTAGGAGAAATCATAGGTGGTGGTGATGGCCCTTGGCTCTCTGAGCTGCAGACCCACTGATTTACACCTGCTGCATTTTCCTTTCCCTGGGAGCAGTGCCTGATTAAAAAAGTGTGATGTGCAGGGTCTGGAGACAGTAAGGATGGGCTGCTTCTCACTGCAGTAAGACGTCCTAATGGCCCTCACTGGCATCAGCAGGGACCTCCTCATTACCCTGCCTATGGCCCAGGAGTCCTATTTCAGCTCAGAAGCATGTGTCCATGATCTCAAGTGTAAACCTAAAGAGCAGCATGACATCCCACTCAATTAAGAAATGATCATGTAGAGACAGGCCAGAAGAACAATAGATTTCCTTCATTACTACAGGACCATAGAAATTCTATCTACTTCTTGGTGTTTCTACAGAATTTCCCTGAGACACTTCTGCATGAAAAACACTACATAAGATTAAAATATAGATACTATAAAGGATCCCAATTATATTTTTGTTCTTGGCTATAACATTAAACCCCTAAAATTCCATCTCAATTTCTCTGTTGTTTTCCACTTTAATATGACCTTGACTTTCCTTACAAAGATTGCAAAAATCTATTCATTTTCAGCTATATGTTTATTATCTTATGCAGTCTTTTAAGAAGAACCATGATTGGAACAAGATTATTGTAAATTTTGTCTGCATCATTCCTTTGCTTTATATTAAAACATAATTTCAAATAATATAATTTAAATGTGTTTGGAAGAAATAAATGGAAAACCACTGTCCATTCTCAGTCAGTTTAAACTGAATGAGGTTTTTATTTCAGCCACCAGGAATCACACATTATTTTGAGCAATATTCTTGGTTCTCCAAGTCAGAAAAAAAACATCAGAAGACAATATTCTCAAGAGTCCCATTGTCAGGCAAGTAGTTCCTTCATGTAGTCAGAACAAAGGAAACTTGGATATTCCCAACTAATATTAAGATTCCACTGTCAATTTTCTTAAATTTTAATCTATGTCAAACAGAATCCCCGATTTGAATGTACTTTTAAAGATCTGGGGGGGGTTATTTATTTATTTTTTTGTTTGTTTCACACAATGCCAAAATTACAGAAAGAAAGTCAGTTGGAGAGGGAGATGGCAGGAATCCAAACCTAAGTTCTTGCTATGAGAAGAATTCATTGTGGCCCCATCCTCCAGCTGCAGCTCTGTTTCATTTCCACTCTAAACTCTGAACAACCCGTACTTAAGAATTAGTTAAATCTGATTTAGAATGCTGCTTCTTTTACTCAAATAGAATTTGAAATCATGGCATTTACTGAAGACAACTTTCACCCAGACTTCTTCAGAAATGTCTTTAAACTCTCCCTAAAATAAAGTATTTTTACACTTGTTTATCTATTAAAAAAATGCTTCTCTGCTATGTGGTTATATGGTTTGCACAATCTGTGTATAATTAATCATCTACCAGATACTGTGTCCATTTCATTTATAAAGCACTGCCCAATATGGCTTTGAAAATGCAGGCCTAGCAAAGAACTTAATATGAAAACTGGCAAAGGCAGCTACACAAGAGAAGCACAGAGCTCTTGTGTTATTTTTGCTTTGGTTTGGGTTGTTTTCTCCACAAGGATTGAATATCAGTATCAAGTGGCTTCTCCATCCATTCCTAGATGACAACACAGCAAACTGTATCTCACAGACTTCTAGAGGTGGTGGGAATTTGATGCTGTTACCATAGGTATCTAAGCCACTTTAGATACTGCTGGTCTCTTAGACTGCTGTCTGTTTAGACAACTTAACTGCTCCTGGAGTGTGATGAGTGGAGCAGGACAGCCCACTGATTTTACTGAAGTCTGGGTCAAGTGCCTTAGTTAATTAAAAAGCTTTTCATTTTTTAATGAAGCATTCATTAAAAATGAACAGACCCCTGAAGGACAAAATTCATAACCAGCATCCACCTGGACATAAGGCTGTTGATACAGCCTGGTCCTTCAGGCCTCTGTCTTGGGACCAGTGCTCTTGAGTATCTTAATCAATGACGTAGAGAGTAAGATCAAGTGCCCCCTCAGCAAGCTGGCAGATGACACAACACTGAGGGCTGCAATTGACACACTAGAGAAACAGGATACCATCCAGGGGAAGCTATACAAGCTCGAGAAGTGGGCCATGAGAACTTCATGAAGTTCAACAAGGACCAGTACAAGGTGCTGCCTCTGGGTCAGGACAACCCCTAGTATCAGTATGGGCTGGGGGATGAACAGACCTGTTGCATCAGTCTAAAAGACAGAATTGTTTTGCCTTTGTAAAATGGTTCCTAATCGTGTTTAAATTTGTCCTGTAAAAGCTGTAAGTCTGATTTTTTTTCCATTCTCTGCCTTTGCTTCTGTCAACCAACCTGTTCTGGAAGAACCACCTTGTCAGAAGGTTTAAAAAGGAGAAAAGACAAAGCAGCTGCTCTCTAACTGAAGATACACAAGATTTTGTTAAAGTTCTTACTAGCAGTACAAGGTAATAGTTTGCTTAGTTCATGCGAAGGTAAAAGTGTCAAATTTAATATCATAAGGTATTTCCTACTAAAGCAAAAATAACCCCACCCTACAACACTGTGAATTGCATCCTTTCCTCTTCCACCAGAATCAATGAAATATGAAGATCTGTGTTTATATGAATATTGGTGTGAAAATTAATAACATCATAATTCAAAATTATTTTCAGGACAATTTTATTTGCATTCACAATGGAATGTCAGCACAGAACCTGTACTGTTATAGAGCAATACTGAAAATGTAATGTAGTTTCGAGAGTTTTTGTGGAGGGATTAGCCTAGATTTACTGTAGCTGACAACCCAGTTTGCCACATAGTTTGCAGAATTAATTTTCTTTTTCAGCTATAAAGAATTCTGCTGATCAAGACTGTCTGTGTGGTTTATAGCTAACAACTTATAATAAATGTTTCCATGTTTCAGTATACGATATGTAATAAACGCCCAAGATCACTCACTAGTGCACATAATTTTCATCTTTTAATCCCATTCATCTTTTACTAGTCTCTCTTGAGCAAGAGAGATATTTTGGCACTCAAACCTTCTGACTTTTATTTCACTGAGAATTTAAGGGATATTTTTTCAAACTGAAATAACAAACAATAAGGTTTTTTTATATTATTGCTTTAAACTTCTTTGGCTCCATAAAATCTGATGTCATAGAATTAGTGCCCCTTTAGAAACAATATTAAATTAGACTTCCCTCCTCAGTAGATAATAACACTGATCCCAAATGATAGGAAAGCAGTGCAGGGAACTTCTCCCTTTTCAAGATGAGATGGGTTAGTGTTTGCTTTGCTGGAACACTGAAAGGTCCATATCTGCAGAAATACAAGGTTGCGCCCTGAATATGAGGTAACATCTGAGCACCTCTGGCAATTTATACTGGATATGATCTCCTATCTAAATATGGTATTCTACACATAAAGTGCCCACTTCACAGCAGGTGTGAAACTATGCATCTTTAAGTGCTGTTTTTCAAATGCTCTTTTTCTCCTACATTATTAATTATAATCTTTAAAACCAAAAAATTATGCAGGATAAGCCTTATTACTCAGTCTCCCTTCCACCAAGTATTTTTTTCTTTCCCTATGCCAGACATTCTCAGCAAGCATTACTTGGTATACTCTTAAAAGAGCAGTGTAATGTCTTCATTCTTTCATACAGCTTAAGGGGTTGGTTCAGGCAATCCTGATTCGCTTCAACACATTGCATTATCTGTAGAATTCCTAGGCTTCTCTTGGCTCTCTGTATATTGATTTTTTGTTTGCCATCCTCCTCTCCATGACCAACTACAATTGTGTATGCCACCCCTACACAAGCCTCCCACTCATCTGAAAACATACATGTATTTATATCTCATGTCATCATTTGGCATTTTTGTCTGAGGAGACACAGATATTTCTCCATAAAGAATTTCTGGAGACGGTTCCACAGTCCTGAAGTACTCTTGTAGAAAGCACAGTCTCTTAATGTTTCTGTTTAAAATTTTAATTGCACTTTAGTTTGTCTCAGGATCACTGGTCTTTTCACCCTGGAGAATAACTGGTCTCGCTGTGAGTGTGGAAAGATGAGCTTCACAGTTTCCTCAAACTTTCCTTATCTTGTGGCTGTTGTAAGCAAGTGTCTACATATCATTTAAAGTGAAGCTTTTCACTGAACCTGCCTTGATTTTAGTCTTAAAATTAAAGCATATGCTAAGGGAGACTTCCAGAGAACTCCTTTGTTCTGAAAGAAGGTTTTATTTAGGACTTAATTTTTTTTTTTTTTTGTCACATATCTTTTGGGGCACTGTAGTTACCAGAATAAAAACAGTTTATGCTTATAGCTTATATGTACAGATGCCTTGTTTCAACATTCTATGTTCTTCTTGTATGTGTCATAACGTTACTATAAAAACACCCTTCATATCAAGCAAGGCTTTTATAGGTGGAAAAATGAATACAAAATCCCATGGTTTTTGTCTTGGTGAGAATCCTGTTAATAAAATAACAAACACAGAAAGAGATAATAAGGACAATGTTTCTGAAAATGTATAATGCAAAGAACTTTGTATCTCAGACTTCAGGAATAACATTTTACTTTAAAAGTTTTATTTCTCACACTTGCCAGATTTCAGCCCAAATGCTTGTTGATCTATAGTCACAAAGAAATACCTATTGTTTTAGGAGCTGAAATTAAGCTTTAAAAAATATAACAACTGCTTAAGGAGAATTTCCTTGGAATCTTAGATATGGAGAGTGCCAAGACTGTTTCTTTTCAGTCTACTAGTTTATTTAAGATATAAGTGGAATGCTTAACGTTTGTCAAGTAAAGCCTAATTACAAAGACTTACAAAAGTCTTACTTTTGATGATTAAACTCGCTTTGATTTGTGAACACAGAGAATTTGATCCATAGGTAGGCAGATGAATATTCCTTCTAAATTAAAAAGAATGGCTGCTCTGAAAGATACCATTTACCATAATACGCTTTCTGTTTCATTTCACTCTTTAGCAAAAGTACAAACTGGGACCCTTCACTTTTAATAAGAACACATTTGAGAAGATGAATTAAGTCTCAGACAGAAGAGGTAGGTGAACTTGTCCTAACTGTGGGTGGTGCGGTAATTAAAAGTCAGGGAACCTGCGCTTTCTGACAGTTCATTAGACAAAACAGTATGTGGAAAATGTTTTGTCATGTCTAATTGGTACGGCTGCTTGGATTTCTCTGTTATACTGAGACATCAGCTATTCATAAACCAGCAGGAGGAATTAATCTGCAGGAAAAGGTACTTTTTATGTTACATCTGTCCTTCTATGGAATCAATGCCTCCAGTCTTTAACTAAAAACTTAACTGTGAGACAGAGCAAAAAAAGAAGTGGAAAATCTATATCTAGCAATAGTTTTAGAATTATTGAGTTGAGCCAGTAACACTACTTAGGAGCATAATGCTGTCTGAGTGGGATTATATTGTGTTGTCTATCAAAATAATTTTTACATATACATTACTAAGCAGTTCCAGATGTGGAATTTGGGCTAGAGCTACTGGTGCTGGAGCCTTCTTGTTTCATCTTACAGTATGTAGAGAAACTATCTTCAATACCTAGGTGAATGATCTTACAGTATAGCAGCAGAAATATATCATACTGATTTTCTGTATTTTCATTCATGTTTTCCATTTTACAGAATGTTAGGATGCAATTTAGTTTTTCCATAATAAAATAAGAGGCAATTTGCAGCAGAGCAGGTTTTGGGCTTAAGTTGATTATAGTTCAGGCGTTTTCATCATGTCACACTTTGTCCTGAAGCTGAAGACTTCATGGGTATTTTCAGGTAGCTTTGGGATTTCAACAGAAGCCACTGGATTGACAAGAGACCAACAGAAATCACAGTCCAATTCATGCCTGCAAAAGTGATTTCTGCATTCCAATAGAGGCTGCATGTTTTGATATACCACTGACCTGCAAATGTTTGTCATGTATTTATCATTATCAGGATTAGTAGAGTCATATGTTTTGGTGGAACATCATATAAATCAGGTAATTAATAAATTCCTATTGAATATTGAATTCTCTATATTGATCAGTAGTTAAGGTCTACTGGGACATCCATACAGTGTCTTATCTACCTCAGTCTTTAGATTTCCTCTTATCCTAAGCTTTTACTTCAGGGACCACTGAAGTGCATACACATACCATTTCATGCTCTGAGTCCTCTTCTTCAGCAGGATTGATTTTATTGACAATGACACTATCCAGGAGAAAGAATTTTTCATAAGGGACTCGTAAACATGGTTCTGGAAGTTTATGGAACATGGTGGAAGACTCCTACATGTTGCATTTTACTGAGAGTGTCATGAAAACTCAAAAATATTGATGATTTTAAGAATAATAAATAACAATAAATTAGATTCACAAAACTTCACTAACATTCTTGAAATTGATTCTTATCCATAAAACTTAACATGAGATAGTTGACATGGTTGATGGCTTCAGTGTTTGCAAGTAGTTTTATGTAAAACTCATGTAAATTGTCCAGGTTTTACACTCAGAGTCAGCAGTGCTGTATGTAAAAAGGATCGGACTGATCTGTAGGAGGCATTTGTACTCTGACATTGTGGATTTGTTGTGGTCTGGGGCCATTCCATGCAATTACTGAAAGTGGATTGCCCAGGGAAGTGGTGGAGTCACCATCCCTGGAAGTGTTTAAGAAACAACTGGATGTGGCACTTGGTGCCGTAGTTTAGGTCATGGTGGTGGTCAGTCAAAGGCTGAACTTGGTCATCCTGGAGGTCTTTCCAACCTTAATGATTCTATGCTTCTATGGATGAAAATTGCTTCAAAACCAGAGATATTAGGAAAATAAAGAGGATATGATGTTATTTCAATAGATCCTGTGAATGCATGCAAAAGAAATAGCTTTGATACAAAAAGTATGATTTTCAAAAGTATTCAGCATTGGTGAAAAATTTTCATTCATTTAAATAGCAGTAATACTAGAGGTGGTGCCTTTGGAAAGACTGATTTGAAAGAGAAGAAATTTAATCTATGGCTAGTGGTGAACAAAAACCTCCACAAAGGAATGGTTCAGAGCAGAAGACCAGCCTCGGGTACTCTGATTTGTTCTCTTGAGAAGTATTCTTTCTCTTTCAACTTCAGAAGAAAAAGAAAAAAGTATTCAGAGAATATTAAAAAAAAAAAAAAAAAGCAAGGGTTAGTGGTGTAAATCCCTTGAGTGCTTTTTGAAAACAAGGCTTAAAAGGCTTTATTCAATATTGTATTAATCAATATTTATGTCAAAAAAACTCCACCGAGTTTAATTAAACTCTACCAACATATGACAGGGATTTATTTATGAATCAAATTTAAATTATTAAAAATTTTTTAAGTCTGCCTTGTTTCTACACAAGTATACAAAACAAGGATGAAAGAACTCAACTGCCTGTTTTCTCAGCTATGTGGTAGAAAGAAGAAAACTTAAGTGGAAATGAATAGATGTGAATTATTGCATTAATTAGGAGTATGCTGAGTTTAGCATTTTGAAGCCAGTGAGTTTAAATGCTGTGTAAATTCTGTCTCACACCAAAGATCCTCCCATAGAGGTCAACTCCATCTAGTCCAGCAGTGCATGATGAACGTTGTGGCAGAAGAGATGACTTGCTACTATGTAGTGATTTATAAACAAATCAAAAACCGCATTATACTTATTTTAGGAACTAATAATCTATACTTGGCACTTAGAAGCAATGATTAGGAACTGAAAATGTGGCCTTACCTTTCCTGCACTGTTATTGGTTACTTGGTATTTTCGGCAGTTCTATGTTGCTATTCTACCTTGACTTTGTCTTTAGTACCTCCATTTTGACTATTGCACCCTAACACACAGACATCCTCCATCTCCTTGGATGTCAGAGAATAGTGCACAGGGGTGCAACTTATTAGTTTCAGTGATTCTTCATCTTCTGAGCTTATTTTAAAGTTTTGTCTGTATCCTGTCAGCACTCAGAAGAGAAACCACATTTTTTTAGTGTTATTGGTTCTTCATAAAACCCAATAGATTGTGTTAGTCTCTGTCACAAAGCTTACATGGAGGGTTGCAACTTGTGAATTCTAGGTATGAATTTAAAGTTCTAAACAAGGTGGCATTTTAACCTTTTTTGTTTGTACCTGATTTTACTACAGGTCACCTTCTCCCTGCCCAAGGATTATTTACCTTCAAGACAAGCAAAGGTTTTGAACATAACAACAGGAGGAATTAAACAACCATGTGCTAAAGGAGTGGGAAGAGGAATTATGAAAGGGTTTGAACTTTAGGGTGAGAGCCAGCCTACTGTATCCAGCTGTCACTCAAATGCTCATCACAGTCCCAAGGTCCATCACTCTGACCAGGATAATGTGGTGCGCAGCTGCACTTTTACTTTTAAAGCTGCCGGAGGTGAACATCTTTAATCTTTGCAATTTCTTGTTAAAAGCACCAGTGTTTTCAATGTACCTCTTAGTAGGGAAATTTATTGAGATTTACACTGTCATTCAATTTATTTTTTTTTTCAGGGCTGGGAACAGCACATGATTGATGGGCTGAAGGATTTAAATCTCTATATTATTTAGGTTCTGGGTACCACTAGTCAATGTGTACTGTAGGTTTCAAAGATAGTGATACTTTTAGAATCTAAAAAAAATAAGAAGGAAAAAAGCATTGTTAGCAGCAAAAGCAATTGCTGATACAAAATTAGTATGTTGATAAAAACTCCACAAGAATTGGAAATGTACCCATATTGTGAAATTGGATCTGCACAGATTTATTCAAACAAGTGTCAAATACATGGGCTTGACTACAGAACCACAACTGGAGTGGAAAAATACAGTATACAAGTGCAAATGCCTGAATCCCATTTACATCAGTTTCTGTTACATTTAGCTGTGGGTGTTCTAGACAAAAACTGTGCTATGTTTTGTAGATGTAAAATATTCAGTCTTTACAGACACACTCAGCTGTGACACTACTGTAATAATAAATACATAAGAATTACAGAATATAATGCTGAAAATAATATATGTACATGATATGTCTTACAAACTTCCTTGCCTTCTTATGTTGTTTTCATAGAATCATAGAATTGTTTGGGTTGGAAGGGACCTTAAGGATCACCTTGTTCCAACGCCCCTGTTAAGGGCAGGGACACATTTCACAAGATCAGGTTGCTCAGGGCTCCATCCAAGCTGGCCCTGAGCACTTACAGGAATGAGGCATCCACAACTTCTTTGGGCAACCTCTTCCAGTGCCTTACCATCCTCACAATAAAGAGTTTCTCCCATTTAGGATGATTTTTTCCTAATACCTAATCTATCTTCCTCTCCTATTTCACTTTAAAGCTATTGTCCCTTGTTCTATCACTACATGACCTTGTAAAAAGTCCCTCTGTGACCGTCTTGTAGGCCCCCTTCAGGTACTGAAGGGCCACAATAACATCTCCCCAGAGTCTTCTCCAGGCTGAACAATACCAACTCTCTCAGCCTGTCTTCATAGGAGAGATGTTCTATCCCTTTAATCAACTTCATGGCCCTCTGGACTCACTCCATCACGTCCATGTCTTCCTTGTCTTGAGAAATTCAGAGCTGGACACAATTATTAAAATTGGGAAATTAATAAGTAAGTTATTTATTATTATTATATTAATTATTTATTATTATTACATTAATTATTAAATTGTACTTTTTTTGAAAAATCTACCATGACTGTCAATTTCTTTTCTAAAAAGAATAAAAATGGAACAAAACTGAAGTGCCTGGAACATTTAGCCTGAGCAGGGACAACCAGTGAAATAGTGTGGCAGAACCCTGTGAAAATCTAATCTAGTGGATGTCCTTACACTATACACATAATAAATTAACTCATATCTGTGTAGATAGAAAGAAACTACTATAGAAATGTACATTTTGTGTTAGGCTGTAGATAAATGTGTTAAATGTAAATAGCAGACAAGACTTAACTTAAAAAGACCAAAAGACTCAGCAGATACCCTGAAGTAGTTTCCTCCTTAAACTTAGAGACAAGTGTGTTCTCCATTTTATCTTTCTGATGAAAAGAATGAGAATTTTTTTTTTTTAAACCTGGCCATGTAATTCTGAAATCTGTAGAAAAAATACAGCCAATTTACAGTATGAAATAAATAATGTTAATGGAAGACCACTGAGAAAATTACTTTTCTGAAATTTTTATAGTAGCTTAATTTCCTCTTTTATATGCTATATTTTCCTCAGTGTTCACTGTAGATGAGATATTTCACCACACAGAACTTCTAAAATAAGTTTTATTATTTTAAACTTCCTTTTTCATTTGTTTAGGAAAACTTCCTTGGCTACTCATGATTTTCAGTCCTCTCCTTTTTTTTTGATGTTTGAGCTGTGTTTGTCTAGCAACTAGAGATTTGAACAATTTAAAGCATTTTTAAGCCTATCTCAAGAAAACTCAATTTCCTAAGCAGGGTGATCAGTAACATTTCAAAGAGCGAATAACTAGAAGAGTACCTGGAATTACAGGTCATTTGTGAAAATAAAATCTTGAGGATAAAATCTCTTGTGAATTGACCCCTCTAACCAGCATCACTTCAGTGTGGTAGCTGTGAATTTAAAGAAAGTGATTTTTTTGTCAAAGGGTTCAAAATCAAAACAGAAGCAACTCCTGTGCCAAATGAGTTGAACCAAAACTTTCTCTTCCGAGGCGTTCATGTCCAGATGTGAATATTACTGTTTGGATCTCTCTCTGTTGCATTTTTAAAAGTCACATTTGCTTAACCCAGTAACTCCCAGAGCAATAGTTTTTGGTAGTTTGTTTTTTGGGGTTTATTTTTTGTGTATTTTTATTGTGGCTTTTTTTGTGTCCATGCCTTGCTTTACTTCTAAAGTGATGAAACTGACTGTTTGGAACCCATATCTAGTACAGCATGTTGACTGCTCAGCTGAAGGCAAATCCTACCACATTACTACGCACATAGACACATTGATTTAACAAGCACAGATTAGAAAATAAACATATTCATAATGACACAGAATTTAGCTTTTCTCTACAAATCTTTTGGCAATTGTAACAGGGTTTCTAGAAGACAAGCAATTCTACCTAACACTTACCCAACAGATTTCCATTCATTGTGATTATAAGCATTATAAGGCTAGAGCTCTAACAGCCAAAAAAGGTGTGTGTCCCCTGTTTTCCATTCCATTCATTTCCCTTGCTGCTATTAAACAGTAATCAATATCAGATCATTGACATATTTAGCCAGCTCAAATTCTGCCTGAAAAAGAATTACCTAAATGTCACTTGAAACATTTCCATTTAAATTCATTCCAAGTTTTTTAGTTCACCTTTTCTATTGGAGGAATCATTCTGCATAAAATTTCAGGTGAACTGTGCATGTTCCAGATATACCTGCGTCTCACTCCTATTGGCTTCATTGTGGTTCAATTGGCCCACATTAAAAAAAAAAAAAGTGGAAAAAAGTGTCCAGTTCTGCTTCAAGCACAAATAAGAACAAAGAATAAAATAAGCATTTCTTTGGAACATAAATGTATTTGATTTTTCTTCTTTTTTTTTTGATGTGTTATATCCTACTTTAATATATACTTGCTTTTTGACCTAATCAGGTCTGACACTTGCAAAATCACTGCTTTATTATACTATCCCATATGATTTTCCAACCAGTCAAGTACTTTGTTTCGTGAGTGGACTATATTCTGATTGGTAGAATGTCAAACTCATGAAAACCAAAAATTTCAGACTGGGGAAGCAGATGACTGTTAGTGAAGAGCATATCACAAACATGAAATTGGTTTAGGCAAAAATTTTAAAAACAGTTTCCTAAAACTGTGTCTGAAGTCCATATGCAGTTACCTAAGTAAAGAAATAGAAAGCCTAAAGCAATACTGGCTGTCATTCTCTAGTCTGTTTTGGTGTTGGATTGTAACTGTTTTGCCGTTATTCTGTTGGTGACTCATGTTCCAGTCTCATCATATGCCAGGTAGACTTTAGATTCTACTAATTATTATCCCTTCAAAAATGTATTAAATTTTTATAATGGTTTCGTAGAGTTCACCATTTTCCTTTTTCCTCCTGGGTGGCATCACACAGAATGTGATTTACATGCAAGTGGAGAGCACTTTTAATTGAAGGAAGGATGGAGGGCAGTGTTAAACAAAAGAATGGGGAAGTACTTTTTTATTCTTGTTGGCTGCACTGGTTGACAATGTCAGGGAAAGGCAACTTCATCAGTAAGTCAGTAAGTTGTTAAGAGAATGGAGAGTTGGACATTTGGTATGCACAGGTATGCAAGTGGAATTGCACTGTTGATTGGAAGGTATTTATTTTATCCTTGACTTCATGCAGAGCAGAACTAGAAGGTGAAATGACATTAAAAATTGCCAAGTCTATAGATAGAGCTTTGCATGTTATTTGACTCATTAGAGAAAATTAGTAAGGTAGTGAGGCAGGCAACACTAAAGAAACACTTTATAAGACTGCATTCATCTGATGGTGGAAAATTTTATGTAATTTCTCAAGGCTTTAATCAGAATTGTGTTTTAATACACAAAATTGGTAAAGCAACTCCTAAGCTGGACAGAAAAGACAACATATAAAGCAGAAAAAATATGTAACCATTAGATATGGTGAAGAGTTAGCAGAATTCTGTTAATTAAGCACAACCAAAACCAGCAGGAAAATTTAATTGATTACAGAAAAAAATCAAATTACTCAAATACAAAAAATTCTTTGATCTATCTTTTTAAAAGTTTCAGTTTTATAAAAGCATTATTTTGATCTCTAATGAATGGAATTTGCTCTTTAGAGAAATATCAGTATACTGTTTGCTGTTGAAGTAGTAGCAATAATAATTATTAATAATCAAAATAATAATAATTAACTCAGGAAATAACGACCTGCTTAATTTTATTCTTGGCATTGTATAGCAGACTGCTTGCATTGGTATCAGTATATAGCAATAATAATAGTAACATAATAGTAATCTAGCAGTATCCTGCAACTAAAGTAATCCCCCAGTTAGTCTTTTTCTTATGCATGAGAAAGTAATGCCCTTGTAAACCAGGTTTATTAGGATTTGGAAAAATGATTGGAGATACTTTTGCAGATGCCCATTTTCCCAAAGTTTTAGGATTTATTACCTCCCAATTATCTTGTATTAGTAATTCTTCTGCAAATTCCTTGTCTCCTGCTGAGAATGAAAACACTATAGAATGTGTGCAGCATTATAATTCACCACATTTCTGAACGCTTTTTCTAAACTATACTTAAATGTAAATCAAATGTGAAAATGAGATTTATACACAAATTATAAATTTTAATGGAATTTGCTTGTTCTGACTAAGCTTCTGAATAGTCCACATGGACTTAATCAGTGTTCAGTTATTTCTGTATCTATGTCTAGCATTTAGTCTCTAGATACTCTTAAACAGTTTAACATCGTTGGGATAATATTTAATTTTCCTTTCTTAACTTGGCTTTCCTTTCATAATCAAATTCTTAGCCAAGAATGATACAAAGAATCTCCAACTGTTTCTGCCCAATTTGTCATTATTTGTTTCATTGCATTTTAAGACCACCAATTAGTGGTCCTTTGTTTTTCATCAACCCCCAGCCTAGACGGTTCAAACACAAGAATATTGACGCAAAACAATGACACATCCCTGCAGTGGGAGAGTGGAAAACCAATTTACTACCCCAACCCAGCAGGGGTGCTTCAGCAGTGGACACCCTGCCTGTTGTAATGACATCCTTCTATAAACAAGTCCAGTTTTCAGAGCTCACCCACATGCTTGGCTCTTCAGCTGCCTGGATGATTCAAAATCGTTCTTCTCTTTGCCTTTGGTCAAACTGATCAGTGTTCTTACTCACACAATGGAGCAGGATGTGAAGGCACGAATTGTTTATTTTTCCACTGGGAATGATCTGGACCCCTCTTCTCCTTCACCTGTCTTGCTGATAAAAGATGCAACATGTTAAAACAACCACTACTACATCAGATTAAAGGTCCATCTTGTTTAGTCTCTGATGATACCTCACATCAAATGCCTGGGGAAGAATGAATGTGTTCAAGAAGAAAATAAGAATAATTTCTCAGGTCTAATAATTTAAGTCTACCATAATTTGACAGTCATGACTTTTTGTGCCTTTCTATTTAATGGCCTTGTTAGAGATTTCTTTCTTATTTTTTTACAATCTTTTTTTTTTTGAAGGACAGAGACTTAATATCCACAAAATGATGTCATAAATTTTATGGCATCAACTTTATGACTATGACTTTTTGCTATTAATATTGCTGTGGTTATTGTGATTTTAGTAGATTATTATTCCAATTTTAAAACTTATTTTTCCTCCATTATCGGAAGAGGCAGGGTGAAATGGAGTAGCTATCTGGAGTTTAGTTGCCGGTGGTTGTTAGACCCAGCACAGCACCCCAAGTCATTTCAGGTCTATGAAAACCTGAAGTCATGTTTTTATAACACAGTTTTTAAAACTGGGTGTATATGTATGGCATGAAAAACTGTGTTTCACAAGGGTTTAGAACTTCTTTGTTACATGAGTCAAATTAAAAGTTTTTCTAGTGGTTAGAGGTGAACAAAACAATTTTCTTACAGATGTGTATGAACCGACCTAACATGAAGTACCTTACCCCTTAATGCACAAGTGCATCAATTTTTTCACATAAATTTCTGTTTAGGCAATATTTTAGGGATTTAGAATTTGTACTGTAAGTGTCTAATAATATTGTTGATAAGCATATTTCATCAAAACTATAAAAGCTTGCTTTAGCTTTGTTTGTTGAATTAATTGTCAATACTTATTTCTAGCTAAGTTATATCTCTTACTTATGAAAAATTGTTTTTTTCTCAGTCCTTGCTTGGGAATAATTTGAACTTCTGTAATTGTCTCAAAGATCTTAGACAACGATGTTTGCATATAAATCAACAGATTTAATTTTTAAATTTTCTTCTGATACAATTCAATCTCACCATACCAGCATATGCAGTTTTGTAAAATTCATCAAGTGTTGACATAAATGGGAATGGACACCCTTATAGTCCTACTGTTTTGTGGATTATCACTCCAGTATGCATGTACTTTTAGGCTATACTCATTCCCCTTATTAGTGTTGACACCTATGCAGTCAGTGTTACTTTTCTAAAAGTAAGAAGTCTGTCAGCCAGGTTTTTTCATGACAACCAGACTACTGTTCCTGGACCCTAAGGAAGCCAGGGGAAATTCTTGCTTGGGGGCTTCTTTTTCAAGTATGCACTTTTGTTTTGTTCAATCTGTATTTTAATTTTGTAAAATTTTGGAACTGAATTCACCTGGGTTAGGAGAGTCCAAGTTTACAACAATACAGTAACTTGGGAGAGTGGGATGCTGCAAACACCCTTGCTTTTCCCAGTGGTTTTACAGAGACTATTAATTCAAATTAAGGGTCTATCACATGGGTCTTCAAATGTTTTCACTTAATTTACTTCAAAAAGAGTGTAAAACAAATGCTCAAACTGTACCTACAAATTCTAACACATTTTTTAATTTCAGCTACTTATTATTTTCAATGTGTCCATAGTTTTGACAACCCTTGTCTTAACATTTACCCAGAAGCTGACTGTGTTCACTGTGCTGGAACAACTCCACTTGTCTAACATACTAAAATTTTCTGTTGTAAAAGCAATGCTTACCTGTACATAAAAAAATTACTAGTGATTTGTTTTCAAAGGGGTAAGAGGGAACATAAGAGGAACATATTAAACTTGACTATGTCCAGTCTTCACTTTCTCTGTAGTAAACTTCTGCCAGGAAGTTTAAAAGTTTATCTTTGAAAGGCTGTGAGAGTTGGGATTATTCATCCTAGAAAAGAGGCTCCAGGGTGATCTAACTGCAGCCTTTCAGTACCGGAAGGTAATTTCCTACAGAAGAGATGGAAAAATATTATTTGGAAAGGCACGTAGTGAGAGGACAAGGGGGAATGGCTTCAAACTGAAAGAGGGCAGATTTAGCTTGGATATTAGAAAGAAATGGTTTACTGTGAGGGTGGTGAGGCACTGGAACAGGTCATCTGTGAATACCTCATTCCTGGAAAGGTATAAGGCCAAGTTGGAAGCGGGTCTGAGCAACCTGGTCTAGTGAAAGGTGTCCCTGCCCATGGCAGGGGGTTGGAACTAGATGATCCTTAAGGTCCTTTCCAACCCAAGCAATTCTATGATTTTGTGATTCTGAGAAAACAAAAATCTTCACTCTGTGCAGAACAGCAGAGAAAAGGGGAGCAAGAACAAAACTATATGGCAGATGGCAATAATTTTGCTTCATTTTCCAAAGTTAGCAGCTTAGATTTGATGATTATGAGAAGGAGGTAATTGCTTTGCCTAAGATTAGTTATTATTTGGTGCAGAATACCACAAAACTCCATCAACAAGTTTTTGACATTTCCACACTTTAGTGCATTTTTGAAACAACATCTAATTGCAAATTGTCAAATAAATTGAAACCGAAAATTTGCCATGTAGGCAAATTTTCTTTTCTTTTTCTGACAGAATATAGGAATCTTAGAATATTAATAACTTAATATTTTAACTTTGAGCATTCAATTTTTTTAGTTAGTTAATAGAAATAATCTTTTGATATATTTGCAATTCTGTTAACAAATTGGTCCATATCCTCATTGTTCTTTTTGAATTGATTTTATTGTGGGTTCTGAGTTTAATCAAAAAAAAGACTGTATTTCTAAAAACAAAATTGTGCTTTACTCCTAACCCATTTTAGTGCACTCCAGCCTATTAGAACAGGCAGTGAATTCTCAGTATTAACTGATGATTAAACAGCAGTGACTCCAGAATGTAAATTATAGTAACCCGGAATCCCAGGCCTATTAAAGAGTACATATTTTCTTTAAAAACTTTCAGGTAACAGTTGCAAAGCCATAGAATTTCAGGAAATATCAATAGCACCTGAGACAATTTAGCACTCTCTGACATTTGTGCTAACACATGAGACTTTGACTGGCAGGTGTTTAAAATCTTAGATCAGGTAGTCTGTTCATAAACTCATTTGTGGTCAGGCTCTGGTGATGAGTCTCAGAATTCATTAAAAACTAGCAAAATTCACTTCTTGGAACAAAGGACTTTTCCTAGACTTTAGGCTTGTGATAAACCAGAAGAACCTTATACTTCCTGTGGGGTCAAAAGCTTTTCAAGAATACTGGCAGGTTAAAAAAAAAATTATTTATTCAAAACCAGAATGTGCTATTGCTTCTAGGGAACAACTATAAAAAGTCTTGGTAAATTTTAATGTTTGATAAAAAAAAATAGACCTATCAAAAAACCCATCAGAGATATAAAGCTATTGAGGAAAGTCATGTATTGCATTTTCATTCTCTCTCTGTTATTAAAACACATTGTCTACAAGGTAACTTCTATGGTGGTTAATTATATATTAAAAATGTTTTCTGGGAGAATATATTGTGACTTGACATACTTATTTGTGACCTAAATCTGTGCATACTTTTTTTTGATTAATAAATAATAACTAAGAAAGGCTTGCAAATGAAGGCTGTAAATTAAGATAAAAAAATTTTCTAATTTTTCCTCACTGATGATTCACATTTCCTTTTTATCACTTGGGAATAAGACTTGAAATTTTGAAATGCAAAACACACCACATAATTTTTACAAAGGATTTCACTTTATAAATAATTGTCTGCTTCTTTTCTACTACTGTATGCAATAAATATCAATTTCCTTCAGTACATCCTGGATATCTGTTTTTATAATACGGATATTTTACGGGTAATATTTTTGCCTGAGATTGACAAGACAGTTTGGGACAGAGAGTAGTTCTGGGCTAACAGTAATTTTATTTCTGCCAGTACAAATCTCTGTTATCTTCGTTGAAAATTAACTATCCTTTAAAAGACATAATAGTGTATTCAGTGAGATAATTCTTAATTTCTTAATTTCTTTTGTTTGTGCTATTGCTCAACTTGTGGCCCTTCAGAGCCACATAGAGATCCAAGAGAAGAGGAGCAGAGAATACATTAATTTTAGCTGTCCAAGTGACAGCAAGGAAACAAGAGGAAAAGACAGCCAGTCTGGGGCCACCAAGTATCCAAAACCCATTTTATTTAAGATGAAACCTGGAAATCAATCACATCAGCCCAGCAGGACAATTTTGCAACCAGTAAGAAGGGAAATACACCACTGAGTAAGTTTCTGAAATATTCAGCCAGATTTTATTGACTATTTGCCAGGTAACAAGGGATAAATAACTGTGTTGGTTAGATATCCACTAAGTAACAGTAGGAGTTAACTAGAACTCTTAAATAATCATTATTAATAGCATATTTTTAATATTGGTTAGAAACAGGTCATGGTTCTAATCCAAAGTTTATGGTGTTTATTTTTTTTCTCCCATTGCCTCCGAGAAATTTTCTGACTCTCCTTTTCTAGCATTTTTAATGGCCTAAAACACAATTTCAAAACAGAAATCTTTCTCTGAGTCTACCTTGAATTCCTTGCTTGCACATTTGGTTCTAAAGAGGCCCCTGAAATTTGCAGTTGCCCTTTTAATCTCCTTCTCAAGAAATACTTCCAAGAGGATAAAAAATTTCAAGACCTGCTACTGCAATACTCTGTACTGGAAGCCAAAATGAGAGTGGCAAGCAACATGTCTGAGCCCTGGAAAGGAAAATGGAAGACTCATTAAAAGAAAATCACCAGTAGCTATTTGAATTGTGAATTATGCTGTCAATAGTGCTCCCAAGATATGAGTACTAAATGCATTCTTCATCCATCTCTATTTCACTGTTTCTTAGCTTCAGGAAAAAGCCTATCAAAGCTTACAGACACCTGAAAAATCCAATTCAATTCCAGCATTTGATCACAAGAAGGAAAAACCTTACACTGAAGTTAGCAGAAATCTGCATTTTCATCTGACAAAGTAAAAAAAGAGAGGAGACACTTCGGAGCAGGAGATCTTGAGGCACTTATGTAAGATTTTACTCTGAGAAGGGATAATGTGAATCACAAGTGTCATCTAAATTCCTTGACTCATCAACATTCACAGTACAGATCAGACAAATCATAGTCTTAGCTGATTGTTTACTTTCATTCATGTGATGAACACTCAGGCATTTAGGGCTGGATGATTTAACAAGACACCCTGTAACAAATCCTTTCTTTGAAACAGGAGAAGTATATCGAAAATCTATTCTTGTTATGTAGTTAACAGAGAGATGTGAGAACTAGAATCTCTCTCTTTCACAAGACATCTAGGCCAATGACAAAAAGAAGTAAACATGGTCAAACCTTGTTATTTTCATATTGGAAAGACCTACTGGTCACTGAAATACATGTTATTTACATCAGTTTAAAAAGAAACAATAACTTGTATCAAAATTTACGGTGCTGTATGACACCTTTAAGTGGCTACCTGAAAACAGAGGCTAGACAAGATTAGGAGAATAAAAGCAGGTATTCATTTGCAGGGCCTTCAAAGGTACACCTTGAGCAGTTAAAAGCCTCCAAGGGCCCCACTCAAGACAGAACCAGGGTCACGGGTTTTTCACACTTTTATAAGTTTGGTCCATTTGCATATCAGGGTTAATTCTTCAATTATAATTTCAAGTAATGATATAATTACCCCAAGTTTGCTTCCCCCTGTCCAGAGGCTCAGTTTACATATTTCAGAGCCTGGGACAGCAAGGTGTCCTTGAGTTCAGGCCCAGTGAGGGTTTGTTATGTCTAACCAAAATGTGAGAACAGTAGCTAACAGGCAATATGAAGTTTCAGAGTTACATACTAGGCAGTACAGAACCTGAAAAATACAAAAGCTAAAACCTAAAGCATCATGTGCAATTACAAGTCTAAACCTAAAGAAAAAGTCACGGGGATTTCTTTGACATAAACCAGCCATGCTGCTGAAAACTGCTTTTAGACTTTTATTTCAAAAAAACCAAAACAGTTAGCTCTCACAGGTACCAAAGTCCTTACAAGTAAAATACAAATCTGTCTTAAGCTGTCATTTACAGTGCATTTTGTTGCCTATTTTATACACCTGTGTTCCAGAAATTAAAAAATATGTCAGGTTCACATTGAAATAAAGCTCACATTCCTTAGTGACTAAATGTATTTAATTGCCTTCCAGAACAAACATGATGAATGTTTTAAAACATCCTTTCATTTTAGATGAAGAAGTGGATTAAGGCTAATTGGAGTCTTATCAACCAAATTTTATCTACACGAGGGACTGACTCTCTGTCTTCTTTCAACAGTTCTTGCTTTAAGTTAGATAATCTCTAAAACTAGTCTTCCTTTCACCACATCTCAAATCCCTCTGCCCTATTTTTTCAGCCATTTCCAATGACTTTAGCCCCACTTTTCTGAGCCCAAACTTGAAAATTAAAGAACAACCCAGAAATGTAATGTATGGCACTACAAAGTTTTATCGAAGCCATTGGACAAATACATATTAAATGTGTACTTTCACTATAAAATATAATTTCTGTTAATTCAAACTTTTGTATCTCATAAGTCAAATATGATTTATTAGAAACAATTTTTGTATAATAAATACATAAACTTCTACAGGTAAAAAAATTAAAATCTTAATTGATGATTTTTTTAATTGTAGTTCTCTTATAATTTTAATTTAAAAGTTTTTGTATATTGGTAGGTATCTTCCTGTATTCTTCATTTGGAAGATTTTCTGACATATTGGAATTTTTTTTTTTTTATATTTGTCTTATTTGCATCGTGCAATGGGGTAAGTCTAACCCTCTCATACAACTCTTTCAGGATCATTGATTAACCATTTTCCAAGCAAAAACATTTTGTCAAAAGATCTTATTCAGATGCTTAAAGACAATGAACAAATCCTTACCTTCATCTTGTAGTCCTAAGAACTTTAAAAACAATTTATATCCCAGTCAGACTTTTAAAAAGCTTTTTTTTAATCAGCTCCTAATGTTTTTTTCAATGAGAGATGTTCTTTTCCTTCTTGTTCGCCTCTCTCATATTTTTTTTATTTTAAATTTTATTTGAAGTGGATGTTACCAGAAATAGGTAAAGTGCAGTCCCAAGTCACAGCATTGTTTCCAAGTCTCACAGAACCCTGCAGATGAAACAATGCATTAATCTTTCTAATCATATTTCATTGTCTTAGACTCATTCCAAGTCTTTGAGGTCATCAGATTTTTAACACTCTGAAGTATCCTGCAGAAATAGCTTCTGTTGTTAATGCTCTGTGCTTCAGCTACCAGGGTAACACCAATCTCCAAAGTGTTGCTGCAACTACAGAGAACTGATTGAGCAACTATATTTTGCCTGGACAAAAGTGCTGCTTAATGTTGCCTGAGAAGCTGACATAATAGAGAAAACATTAATACAGTCAGAAATATTGTGACTTTTACTACTTTTCTTCCTCACTTGAACCCCTGCACTGTAGTTGAGGAAAAATATACAAGTGAAGAAGAATACCATGTTTGCTAAAAAACACCCAATTGCTCATTTCTTTTGAATTCAAGTTGTCACCTTCAAAGGTGATTCTTTGCTCAGGAAGTACCATAGTTAAAGGTTCTGAAATATGCACTCAATCACTGTCAGAAAGAACAGATAGAACATCTAAATTTTTCAAACTGGAAATAATCTGTGCAAAATTCTTTTCTAGCTCAGGTTGCTAGAATGTGTCCTCCTGTCTCCAAGAGTGCCTGTAAGAGATCTTCCAGAACTGTCAAAATGTTCTTTCAAATGCTTTTGCTCTTCTCACCAGCTGCTTAGGATATAGGTAAAAAAAGGTTACAAAGAAGGCAATAATTTTACTCTTCTTTAGCTGCCTCCAGACGACATAAGAGAAAAAAGAAAAATATGGGAACATTAAAATTGAAAGTGATGAAAGACTGGGAGTCTTTGAGGCTGGTCCAGGGAGCAGTGCAGTGGCCAGAAAGCCACTTCCCTTGGAACAATTTTGGCTAAGCAGATCTGAAGACAGAGCTTTCTGTGTAATTTCTCTACTTCTGCATTTTGAAGATTGCCTTTTGGAACACATTGTAAATCATTCATGAACAATCCTAAAGCCAAAACAGAGCTTCCTGTGGTGAAAAAAAAATAGGCAACATTAGCTATCACTCATCTAAAAAGTTATCTCCATTTAAATTATAAATCCTGCACTGGAAGTGATCACTGTTTCAACTCTTTTAGTGTTTTACATTGAGAAACACATAACCTACCAGAGGAGCTTGTAGGGTTTGTTTTTACCCCAATTCACAGCTTTTGAGTTTTGCATTCCTGTTCTAACATCTAGTTTCTTGAGGAAAAAAGACCAATTTCAAGAGGTTCAATGGGAAAATAGAGAGGAGTTATATAGTTTATTCCTCTGCACTTTTTTCCTATGCTTAACGTTGGTTTGCAGGTTCTAAGAGTATATTAATATCAATGCAGTCTTCATTGTACTGTCCATAAAGCCATCCTGACCACAAAGCTGTCTTTGTTGAATACCTTTCTGTACCAAAGAGTGGTTTTATTCTTTTCAAATTCAAAATATAAATACCTTTTGTCTTCCTGGAACATATTTTAAATGACAAATATATACCAGAATTCCCTACCAGAAAGAAATTAGATGCCATGTGTAATTAATTCAATAGAATTTTCCGAAAGAGACTTCAGTTTTCTCATGGCTAAATGACATTTTCACAAATTGAGTTAGGCATCATCTTCTATTAAATTTGGCAGAAATTGATTTAGGAAAAAGTTGTAAATTCAGTTGTTGCTCTTTGCCTTTTGAGCTCATCTAGAAGCTGACAAAGATTTAGTTAATACTTTTGTATAAATAAGTATAGATAAATAAGATGTGAAACGATAGCATTTCCAACAAATAGGAGAGCCTCCTACTTCCCTACAGCTGTTTGGTTTAAAATTCAAGCATTTGTATCTGCAAATCCCAGCATCCCTTTATCTCTCACCTTCTACCTGGCATTAATAGGAAGTGATTTTGTGGTCTGAAGTTTACATTTTTCTGTAGCAATACAAGCACAGGGACTTAAATAAGCAACGAAACTAGGGAGACTGTAGTAAGAAACATCTTTTTGCTGAGGAGGAGATCTGATCCTAAAGAAGTAAATGCCAGAATTTCATCTGGCTTCAGTGGTACTTAAATTTTATTCTGGAGGTGTATAATGAAAATTGCAACTTTCTAGGTGTCTCCGGAAAATCTCCTGAACTGTCCATGGCATTTTTCCAAATCCAAAGCTGACAATCCAGTCTAAAATTGTTAAAAATTTAAATTTATTTTTTAAGAAAAATGTACATGAATGTGAGAGGCTATTTTACATGACAAGCTTGAGTGGCAATTGTAGAGCTACCTTCATCGAGCCTTTATGAGCTAGTACTACATTGTTCTTAAATCTTGCTGCTTTGTTGCCCCCCTCTGTAACAATGCTCCAAAGACAGCAAAGCAAACAACTCAACTGAGTGAAGAGCTTCACTCTCTTACCCACTTTAAGTTAGGAAGGATGTAGGCTTGGCTATTTGTAATTCCTGTATCATACCTTGAAAAAATGACTCCTTGTGCTCAGCTCATTTCCTAGTAGACACAGTTTATGTGCCAAATCCACCACCCTAAAAGCCAGTAATCGTTCCTCTAAATGAAATGGGCAATTTCATATAAAGAAGCCAATTACTAAATTGACTAACAAATTTTCATTCTCATGTCATCTTTGCAGGTGGTCCTTCCAGGTCTTGCTTGAGAGACACTGGAAAGGCAGCCAGAACTGTTACTCTCTCCTTTTCGTGTCCCTTTAGATAAATCAAGATGGAATGTCCTTGTTTGGCGGTCTTGCCCTTTATCCACTAAACATAAAGCTAAATGGTGTACAGGCAAGGCTTGTGCACGTGCTAGTAAACAAATTTTTAAATATCAGCATTTTAATTTCATTTGGCATGCCTTTTTGTTTGAATGCTTCTCTCCTAAGGACAGCAAATTGAGAAAATCTCACTCAGTAAAGAAAAGTGACTTAGAAATAATTAAGAGAAAGCAGGACAAGGTAGTAAAATAAGTATAAAAATAAAGTCTGAACTTGAAGCTTTACCCAGATTTAGACCTATGTGGGAATTGAAAAAAATTTAAAAGCATTGAAACAATCATTATGTGACAGTGCAGAAATACTTGTAACGAATAGTGGTTTTTTAAGAAAGTATTTTCACTAAAACTGGCCAGAGATCTTTGAATATTGAAAAGAGTTTTCCTATATTGTAGAATAATAAAAGCAACATTTAGAAAGTTTCCCAGACAGTTGTGGCAGAATGTCCGTTCTGAAAGGACGTTTTACTTAATATTTTTATTCCTTCCTTGATGTTAAATGTTTTCATCAAAATTTGTATTTAATGTGATAGATTTCGGATTTTACAAAGGATGAATTTTCACCATCAAGAAAACCCCATGCAAACTGTTGAAAGTATTGTCACCAATTTTGCTGTGGAGTACACTGTAACAAATTACTGTGACTCAGTGTTCCAGTCAAGAAAGTATTCTAGCTAATATATTCCAAGTGAACTACTTTTATTCCATGAAAACAATATTTCCAAAATGAAAAAGTTCCCACGGAAAATTTTCAGACACTACTCACTTCAGAGTTAGAAAAATGAAAGCACAGACAAATGTCACATTGTTTTGCTCTTTTTTTTCTATGATAGGAAAATCACATCTAGATAATGGCAAAATGAGACAAATAAAAAATCTTAATTAATAAATCTTTAATAAAAATGGTGTCACAGTAATTATAAATGGTTACTGTCTGCATTGCCTGCTTGTATTTCTTTTTAAGTGATGGAATACGTGGAAGGAAAACTGGATGTCTGAAAATTGAAGAAGTTGAGGTTATAATTTAAAATCAACAGAGATGCTATGAAGCATCATTGTTTCCCAGACTGAGGTGTAGCCAAAAAAACAGAAGTGGCCTTGATTGCCCACTTAAATACAGTAAAAATGTTGGGTTTTGCTGTTTGGGTCTCTTGATTAAGCCAATGAATCCATAACAGTAGAATAACACTGACTTGCTAATATTACCTTAACTAAGGGACTGACAAGGAAATACTTAATACGTGTATTTTGATTATTTTTCTATTAGTAGGAAGAGCTAATTAAAGAAGACAGAAATTTTATGACCTTCTATAAGACTAACATTTAAACATTTTTGTTTGTTTTATGCCTCAATTGATTTTGTGCATACTATTTTCTCATAGTTTTCTGAGGAGTTGGGGGCCTTTTTGCTGTTGTATTTTTTCTTCAATAAAGAGCTTTTGCACACCAGACTGCATTTTTCCACCTTGCTGCAGCTGTAATTCATGTTCATTAAAAAAAAAAAAAAAAAAAAAAAAAAAGAAAAAATGTTAAAAAGAGAACGAGAGAAAGAAAGCTTAGAGAAATGACACTTTTACTTCTTTGGAGAATTAAAAACTTTCTGATACAATTACCTTGGTTAATAAAACATTTACGTAGAAAACAAAATCCAGGGCTTAATTTTCCTGGAAACAATTATAAATGAACATGTTATGCGGCAATCACACCAATTATGCATGAGCTAGAAAAACAAACACACATGACAGAAGAAGCAATAACTAATAAATGCTTTGGAAATACAAAGCTGAGGTACATCATGAAAACCATTTTTCTACTTCAGGCAAAAACAAATGGTATCTAATTTCTTTTAGTATCTTATGCAACACCCGAAGATGCTAACTGGATTTATTTGCTTTTACTGAACACAGAAAAAAAATCACTGTTTGTGATATGCCTTTTTTTAAATACATTTCATGCGTATGAGAGTATAAAATTCTAGAACCTATTTGCTCTTTAACACTCCCTGTTAGTCATAGAAACATTTGCCCTTGTTTATAAACAAGTCATATGATGCTGATGTCTACATATTGATTAGGATTAGGAAAATGTTTGCAGTTCCAGTTTAGTAAGTCATCTAATGGTAAGGGCCTACATACAGCAGTTCTCATAAAATTTTAATCCTAAATGGGAAAAAATAGGACACAATCAGTTCATGTGATGGAAATTTTACAAATTCAACTCTTCTATTGAGACTGGCATTGGTGTGAACTGCATGGAAAATTATCTCTTTTGGTTTTGCATTTTACTCAGAATAAACTTAAGATCTGGAACACAGGCTTCCTGATGAACCATTTCTGAAATGCAGAAGGGATGAGGTATGAGGTTTCAGACAACAACTATAGCTCATTTCTTTGAGTTGGTTTCCTCAGCTAATGTCTAGACACATAAAAGGAGACAGCTATTGAAATGCTGAGCACTGCACTGATTAACTTTTAAATTACTTGCTGCCTAGCTTGAGATGGATAAACAGGCTACAATGAATGGAGAGAATAATGGCCAAAACTGGAATCCATGGGAGCCAGATTGTTGTGCAGGGAGTTGTTTAAAAATACCTAGAAGCAAATGGTGAGGATCAGTGATTGACTAAAGTCCCATTCAGGCAGTGACATCAGGATCTGCAATTAAGAGTTATGCTTCAGGGGTTTCAGCATCACTACATGTAAGAAGGCAACAGTTGCCTGATAGAGCAGGATCCTCAGAGCTACAGGGGCTGTGATTGAACTCTTGTAGAGAAGGTGCTTTTCCAGGTCAGTCTTCTGGAAGTATTAGGGTGACTACAGACAACAGAGTACCTTGAGGGTTATGTAGGTCCTTTGACAATTACCCAGTGGCTGTTGGGTACCTGTTGGTTACCTGAGTTCCTTTGTGTATACTCCTGCCTGTGGGGAAGGTGGATATGTCCTTCTCCAGTTTAGTATTCACAGCTCCAGGTTTGATCCTGGACTTAACGTGGCTGCATCAGATTTTGAGTAAATATCCCTGTCCCTGTATTTACTTGTGGCTGAAGTACAGGAGATCTGTGGTCTCTTTGTCACTGTCTCTGAGGTGGTTTTAAACACACAGATTTCACATGTCAAAAAATTTCAGCCTGGAAACTAATTAAAATGGGTTTTCCAACAAAATCTCATTCTTGATCTACTACACTTTCAGCTGATGGGGCAAATATAACTACTGATCTCACTGGGACTAGAGTTTGCTTCACAAAACTTTTGGAAAAGTTGACTTTAGAATTTCAAATGCAATTCCTTCTAACCTAGAGGGCAGGGCCTCTGCTGAACAAGTCCCATGAAGCTCTAGAGAGTTTCTTCTAAATTTATTATCTCAAAAACTTTGGTCTTCCATCTCAGAATAATGAATAAGGATATTACTGAAAAGATTTACAGGCAAAATAATGTCAATGCTTCATAATGCTTCACAATGCTTAACTGACAAAAATCATTATCTTGTCCTTGTTAGCAGATTAATTTTCACATCATCCTTGGAGCATGACAAGAATCATTATCTACATTTTACTGATTGAGAATGATTACAGCCCACATTTTCCAATATGATCCCTTATTTGCATGATTCATTTTCTGAGGTAGCAGATCTTGGTCTCTTTTAGAAGAGTTTATTTTCTACAACAGTTAAAGTATTAAGAATTTTTTTGCTGGATAACCAAAACTTTCTGAAAATGAAATTGGTTACCATTTTTAAGAAATTTATTTAACATACCTTTTGGAATCATAGTTAAAGAATTAGCAGCAAAAAGATGCTAGAATTCAATATGGTATGAATTTGAGGCCCAGCTGCTACAAACAGACCTTATCTTTTAGGTCTTTTGTAATGCAAAACATGAAAAAAGAAAGCAGATTAAGTTATCTGAAGAAAAAAAAACCTTAGAATTTTCTCATTTAAAAGCAGAAGAGGTGGTGACACATCATAAGTCTTCTTGAATTATGTCCTAGAGCAGAGTCTACAATATAAAAATTGCTGATGTCATAGAGCAAAGTCTACAATCTTAAAGTTGTTGTCGTGGCCAGGTTGTAGAAGTGCAAATATCCCATCTTGTATACACTACTTGTAAGAATGAAGAGGAAAATAGTGACCACCACAGTAAACACACAAACAAAAAAGAAAAATAAAAACTTAATACTTCAGATAGCTTTAGAATTCACATTCTAATTATTCCTGCATTTTCTGAAGTTTGATAACAGCAAGATTTATATTTATAATAAGGAATCTTGTATCTTGTCATATCAAAAGATGTGACATTCCCTTGCAACTGACAAAGAAAATTGTTATTCCTTAGTTATTCCATGTCTTCACAGACTCCAAATTTTGAATAACAAGAAAATAAATGTTATCATATGACTCACTAATGAAGCCACAATATGTACTTTCTAAATTTGGTTTGGCTGGAGGATCCAGTGGGGAGCAGTGATAAACACACAGTTCTGTACATGCTGCTCTCATGCTCTGTTAGTGCTTTGAATAAACTCCCTGAGTACAGTACATAAGTCATTGCACAGAAGCCTGTGCAACCGACTTGAAAGATTTTGCCTTTTTCAGCTTTCCCTCACAGTATCTCATTAAAAAACTGATTTTTCTTCTTTTCAGCCTTTAGCATTTGTACCTTATGCTGAAAAGAGCGGTGTCTATAAGAGATTTTGGGGGAGTTTTGGACAATGAAAAAAGGGAATCCTAAGAAAAAAGAGAAGGGAAAACTTAATGATGACATCTGCATTTTTCTGCTCCTTCAGATGACTAAAATAAAATTATGAGTATGTGCATTAAAAGGAATAATAATTATTATTTATTAACATAAATTTATTTATATTTAAATAGACAATTTAAATAGATAATAATATTTCTTATAGCAATAATAATAATAAATATTCAACAATATATGCACATGGTTTCCTAGGAAATCAATGTATTTTATTTTCATTTTAATATTTTGTTATAATTGTAGGCTTCTTAAAAAGTAAATAATAGTCTGCTAAAAAGTGCCATAACTCTGGGAGATGAGGATTTCTCCTCCTCCCCGAAGGAAAGTCCTCCTGGCCAGTTGCAGAGCATTTTCTCAGGACACGTCAGCATGGCACTATAATTAAATTAACGTATGGCATGACTGGAAGGGCCATATAGAGAGACAAAGGTCTCAGCTGTGCTCCCTAACTGAGAAAAGGTAAGTGTAGGTGACAGCTGTAGCAGCAGTAGGTTTCACAAATCCCTTATGCAGTTTGGGAGGGAAATAAGGGCTCTTTCATAGTCTGCTCATTTCTAGTGTTGGGGCTCAGGGGTGTCATCTTTTTTTTCCTTTCTTTTTTCTTTCAGGAAAGCTGTGTACAGTGTCTCACCAGCCCCCCACGAAGAGACAGCTGCTGTTGCTGTTACAATTATATTTTGTTGTTGTCATGGTTGGAGTTCTTCATTTGATTCCGATTGAACAGAACTGACAGTTTGATTTCACTTGCTTTTTAAATGAAAAGCTTGTCCAACGTATGCTGCAGGAGATAGTGTAATGAACCTGAAGAACTAAAATTCCCCAGTCTTTACTGTTGTGAGTATTTCACATCTAATCTGTAGGAGGCAGCTGTAAAGAAAGGAGAATAAACAAAGAGAATGGTGTATGAATCCAGAGACTCATCTGATTCATTTTTACTCTGAGGCAGACTGAGGCCATGGAGACCTGCTCTCAGGAAGGAATAGGCAATCACATTAATGAAAACAAGTAAAAGGGAAATACCACATTCTAATTGGAGACAATAAAAAAATTTTCACTGATTTGTGTTGCAGCATGATTTTCCTTTGTTATTTTTACCAAGGGTACTTTTTGGGATGCCAGAATAAACTGACGAGTGTTCCAAACAGGATAAAAAGACAAGCTATTTCCCCATGAGGACAGTGAGGCAGCATGGCAGATCACCCTGAGGGTCTGTGCCACCTCTGTACCTGAAGAGGTTCAAGCTCCAACTTGTCCAAGGCAGGAGCAGTCTGGACTGATGCCAGAGCTGGCCCTGCTTTGGGCAGGAGGTTCGATTAGAGACCTCTTGAGATGCCCCTTCACAGCTTTAATGGTTCTGTGATTTCTCAATAGAAATCATACCAAAGTTTTTTCAGCAGCCATCATTAGTAATGAGTTTACATATGTTCATAAATATACAGAAATCATCCCACTAGATCAGTTTCTCAACATGAATTGGAAATCTTAATATTACTTCTCTTTCACCAACTTGAATAATTAACAACCATTTTGAGCCTTTTAACTTGTAATCTAATGGACCTTTTAATAAATCCTGCTAGTCTATCATAGATCTTCAGATTGATAGCTTGGCAAGGTACATGGTGGAGAACATTCTAGGTGCTCTGTTTTGGTGGCAATTTGGCAGTGACGAGAAATTGCATGAAATAGTTTAAAATTGACAAAGCAGAGAATGGTATTGAAGTTACCCAAGTTAATTTGGTAAGATATATTCAGTCTGAAAAAGGACTTCGAGATACAGGTACAAATAAGTTAAGAGGAATAATATTATAATAAAGTATTAAAAAAGTTTTACTCGCTAATGTTAGTTTATTCGTTATACTTCAACCACCCACAAGCTACAATTAGTTCTTCCATACCTACTCATCTTTTCATTAAGTCATGTTTTATTTTGCTTTTATTGTATTTAGGATCACACCTACATTGTGCACTGGGGATTGGTGGCACAGAACAGTGACAGCACAGAGCATCACTCTTTGCCATTGGTACTAACACTTAGCAGGGTCTGTAACAGGCTCTGCCTGTCAGCAGTTCTTCATTCCCTCTTAGGAATTAGCAGACCTACTTTCTGTTGTGGGTCTCCCATCTGCCACCTGTAGAAGGACATCTTTACCATCCCATGTGTAGTAGCCACTGCAATCCTTTCTGTGTTCCTCAGGCATGAAGTTTTGCTGTTCCTAGAGAAATGCCTTAGCACATCATTATCCTGGCTGAACCTTGCACCAACAATTCCACATGACATTGTTTAGTTCTTACTGGTCTTCTTCACATGATCTATTCAACACGATAATGGCTTACATTTATCATTAGGAGCATTGCTTTTATGAACACTGAGGTAGAAAATAGTAATTTGCATTTGCATCTTACTGTTTTGCTGTCTTGGAGAGCCCTATTTACAACTGTATCATTCAGAAAATAAGTATTTTGTGAGACAAAATTCATTTAAAAATTACTTCATTATTCTAGATCAATGAGAAGGCCTGTAAGAAGACCAGACATTGATTCAGCTCACGACAGAAATTACATACTAGCTTTGTTTCAGGAGATCACACAGTGATTGATGGTCCTCAGAAGTCAAAAGTAATAAATATGTGGTTTCATGGTATGCAAGTTAGAACAAGATAATGCATTCCAGATTTGCATCTTCCAGCCAATTTTATTAGAGTCAGCTGCTCTTGGCTTTTGCTTTGCTCTCAGTTGGAGTCAGATATCCCATATCTCCTGATAAACCATAACTTATTAAAATCCTTTTTGTCCTTAATATTGGCTCCACTTTGGTCTTGTACGGTTTGGGTTGTTGGGTGTTTTTTTGAGGAGTGGGGTGATTGAGGGGAAGGATTGTGGGGTTTTGTTGGGTTTTGGGTTGTTGGGGAGGTTTTCTCCCCTGAAGCTGACATACTGACAAACAACAATCCAAAACGTTTCATTTTCTTGAAAACAGCACAAATATCCACTATCTGTCCTTGTCATACCAATCTAGCACATCTTGTGCTTCCAAATTTTTTTGCAGCCAGTTTCTTCAATGAGCACAGTTTATATATGTTTAAATTTATGACTCTTGCCATTGATGTAAACGTTATTATTTCTCTCCCTCTTGGGATAGAGCTTTGTGTGTCGAACCTGTTATGTCATTCAGCTCCAAAGAACACATCTATGGTGTCATCAGTACTGAGGGGGAAAAAAGAGGAGAAACACTCAAAAACCCATGTAAAACCAAGAAAAGAATAGCAATGTGATGAGGAAATCCAGAACACAGACAGGCCTTGAGTCAATATGGCCACTGGGTGTCATTGTTTACTCCACCATGTAACATTCATCCCTCTAAACATGAAATGCCGCTGGATGAATACAAGTCTATTCAGTCATTGTCTGAAACTGGTGATCTATTTATTAACTAGCAAAGGGTAAATACTTTTATTCTTTAAATGGAATGACCACATATATATTAAAAAGTCATCTATCTTATTTTGTCTTGCCCAATGTTTCTTAGACATTGAAGTTTGTTTTTATAAACATGTACATTAGTCCCTTTTCTTTTAAACAAGCAGGTCTTTTTACAAATGCATTTAATTTATTGTGGAAAAGAATGACATTAGATCAATGATACTGCAAATTATAATTCAGAGATCAGACAGACTAAGATGCTGACAGTAGAAACATTTATTCTCCTCGTGACATTTATCCTTCATTTGGAAAAAAACAGCCTACAGGAGGTTGTTTCTATTACAGGATATTTCAGGTTATTTTGAAATAAGATGATTTGCTATTGAATAGTCCAACTAGATTTCTAGGTCAGGACAATGAACTGAATTGTGTTTATTTTCACATCAATGAATCATGAATAAAATAAAACATGGTTAGACTTTCAACTGCTAGCTTCTTTATGTAATGTCATACATGATTTTACTAAGTCTATGCTGAGCTAGAAGTCCTGGGGAGCAACATGTCAATTAAATCAGTTCCTTTCCAGTGTGCTCAACAGCTTTAATAGCAGATAGATAGGAAGACAAGCTCATAAGTAGAGAGGATAATTCAGTCTCCAGAGCCATTCAGTCTCTGCTCAGACAGCAGTAGACTGTTTAGTAGATCAAGTGTGAGTACCTTGGAGTACCTAGATTCTTCTGGCTGCTGCATGATACACTTGTAGCATGAGTCATGTTCTGCATCAAATAGTCAACATTTGCCAAAATTCAGTGCTTCCTGCCATCTGAAATGCATCTCGTACTTGCACAAATAAATAACTTCAGCAATTCAGGTCATTTGCTCACTTTAAATGGCAACTGTTGATTTTTGTATAGCTGTGAGAATATTTCATAGCTGTTTTATGTTGTCATAAGATAAATTTTCACAAAACAAAGACAAAGGCTGGAAATAGTTATGCTTAAAGAGAGCAAAGGAGAAATTGAAAACAGCAAGAAAAGTATAAATTAAATAGAATGAATAATAAGAATATTTCTTCCATCTTTACTTGCTAAGCTTATCAGTGCAAAAGTATTTTCTCATAATAAGTAACCACCAGTCCTTTACTATACCTAAAGAAAAAGGGATCTGATAGACTGAATTGTCTTAAGAAATAAAGGATAAAATGCAGCCCTCGTCTCCTGTCTGCCACTTTCATGCTCCATCTCCAGCACTGTGGTGTCTCTGAACGCCAATGGCAAGATGGGTCACATGATACAAACACTGTGAAGGACTCCATAGCCAGAGAGAGAGATTAATGAAACTGGGAGAATGCAAAGGGAAAGACCAAGGTGAGGAGGAATACAAGCCAAGAATGTCAGACCAAGGTATTAATTTAGCAAAGGTTGTGTGTCTGAGACAGTATTTTTGTCTACTTACTTTCCCATGAAAGCATAGGTCAATCTGCATACATAGAAAACCACATTTTTAATCTGTTTTGAATTATTCCCTCTGCAGAGGTTTCCTTTTAATTTGAAGACACTCCCACCATTAAGCATTTCCATTTTTTTCTTTCTCGCTGGAACTGAGAGGAGATTTTTTAAAATCAAACATATGGTTTATCTATATTTTTTGTTTTAATTTTTAGATGTATTTGCCTGATTAAATGTGTATAATTAAATATGAAGATTGGAAAGAGGTTTGGATATATTTTTTTCCATTTCTTTTAGCGCTAAACTACATGAAAACATTTATGTTTTCCTTCATTGTAGCTGGTTCATGACAATGTTCTTGAATCTTTGACCATTCTTCTGGAAGCAGTCCTCAAGAATGGCAGTTCCATAAAGCTTAAAAGCATTTAGTATGGACCATTTAGCATTACTATAATTTCATTGTCACTGCATATTGGAAGCCCTTTCATATTTCTCTGGGTCTGTTTTCCTCGGTTTCATACCCTTGGGAATACACTTGGGACTAAGGCACACAGTAAAACCAGATTATATCCTAAATAAAGAAAAAAGGCTTCCATTCCTTCATTATATTGAATCAGTCTCCCAGTTAGAAATGGGAGGATTGAAAAATACTTGTGACATTATGAACACTATGTCAATTTTAGAATAAAGTTCTAAATATTTATGAGAGAATCTTAAAAAAAGAAGCTCTCATCTCTTCAGCTCCATGTGGATCTTGTTTCTGCTGCACAGAGGGTGGTTCAGACACTCTTAGCTCTCTGCTCTTGACCCTCTGTAGCCCAGACTGATTATAGACATTCTTATCATTTACTCTTAAAGAACCACTAAGTAGAAGACAGCAAATTGCTGTCAGAAGAGCATTCCTGACACAAAATTAAGATGTGGAAGGAACATGTGCTTTATATGTACTGTGTGTACATACTTTGGTAAGCCAATCTAGAATTCAACAGTGCACTCTCATGTTTAATAAAAGTATCAAATGAAAGCAATAAGGAAGTCAGTACTATGAATTATCTCATCTTAAAGGTGCCTTGAATATGTATTTTTTTTAAAGGGAGACATTTGGAAGGTCAAAGCCAGAAACTCACAGGCATAAATATCTCATTAAAAAAAACCAAAACTAGAATAGCTGCTGCTAGAGTAATGCTGAAGATCAAGATCATGGACTAAGATTAAATAATGGTCACTATTTTCCAGATCACAGTAGCAAAAAAGAAAAATATTATTCGGTGTAATTATTGTACTCCTCTGTCAGAAGGATTATCTCAGAGATAAGCAGAGTATTTGACCTGTCCTTGTGAGATAGACATGTTCAGTCATCTCTGAATTATTGTTTTATCAAATGAAAATACACCAAGTGCTTTCAACAGCATCTGACCTGGAAATACTAGGCTGACAGTGCTGCACTTCACCTATTAGGCTGAGCTTCCAAAACATTGTTTAGTGTCAGTATGGGTTAAGGATCCACACAAGCATCTCTGTCAATTCCTCAGTGGAACTTTCTTTTTACTCCCAGACCTTAAAACAACTGATGGTGGGCAAAGAACAACAGCCGTTAGTGCTGTGTGTCATCAATGCATTACCTAACAAATAAAGGTAAAATATACCTGCATCCTTTGAATACAAGCAAAAGCTTTTGTAGGGTCTTGTACCATCCTCACACTCTGCTGCTGCTCCCTGAGAAAGCACATGCAAATAGTTAAATGCTGTTTTCTTTAATTTTTCACTCATTGGTTCATTTGAAAGTACACAGGAGGCTTCTAATCTAGCGGCTCAGCAAATGAGGAATAGATTTATTTTCCATGCAAGCTCAAAGTGCTTGTCATGGATAGTGATTGAAATACCAGGGCCTTGGAAAGTCTTTTTTTTTATAAATCCACCCTTTAAAAACTGAGCTTCTGCTTGACATTTCTGAGGGCATGTGTGTATCTGAGCATGTGTACATTTCTTAATGAAAATATAATTTCAAAAGCCTGGCTAATTATTTTCCATATATGTGTATGTATAAAGATGCATTAGAGTAATTTCTTAGTTTTATTATCCCACCAAAATGGTGCTAGCTTGTATTTCCCTGACAAACAGGGAAAATTAAAGACCTTAAAAGAATATGAGAAATTTTCTCTTTCCCTCCCTCCTTCTCCCCTTCCCTTCCTTCCTTTCTTACTTGTAATACACTTCTATTCTTTTATACCATCTGTGCTATTGTCTCCAATGGCAGCAAGATTAGGTATTGCACACTTGCTAGCATGACAATCAACAATTCAACTGCTATAGCTCTTGTAGCCATAACCCTTATTTCCATGCAAAAGGGCAGCTCTGAGAAACTCCAAGTAAAATGGATTAAATCTTATTTTACCTTTTAAAACAGAAATACAGGACTTCAAAAATTAGGGATTGTATGCAAGGTCATACAGCCTACTTCTTTAACTTCCTGTCCTGCAACAAGTTAAGGTTGCAGGAATTGCATTACAGCTCTCTTCATACAGTGCAAAAGACATTCCATAGATACCAGAATTGGGGAAATATAAGAAAAAATTACAATGAATTTTTATGGTGAGGAAAGCTGGTTGCACCGTTTGTACTGAAGTGATCCAGAGTAACATAACTACTGTTAATGATTCTCCCAATCTAATCTTGGAAAAATATGCTTTATGAATATTTTGGTTCTCTGAGTTCCTAAATGCAAATAGATACTCTCAAGCAATGAGCAAACAGAGCATCTGACAGATCTTCAAAACAATAATCAGTGAGCTATGAAATTAATTTGCTATTAAAAAAAAGATTAAAAATATCACAAAGTTACAGACTGATGGCCTAACTTATCTGTAAACCCTTAAGCTTAATGGAAACCCTAGGTCTTAACTTAAAAAAAAATTTGCACTGATGACCACCAAAATGCTCGCATAATCTTCTCTATAAACCCAACATACTTGGGGTTTATTCATGTTTATATCACAGATTTCCTGATTATATGTTGATTTCCTTCTAAGATCCATAATGTTCTTATAAAATAAATCAGTAAAAGCCAAAATTTATCATTCACATCATCTGCTCAAAACAGATGCAAATGTAAAGCAAATTCTATTAGACTACTATAAGTGCTTTTTAAACAGTAGAAGTGCTTAGAGGTAGAACAGTAAAAGCATTTGGTGAGCATTAAAGGGTGGCTAGATTGCAAAATGCTGCTTGATCCCCATACAGAGTACAATAGTAAGTTATGCTCTTAATTGCACTCTATTTTTATTCAAATACATGTGTTGTGTTCATTTTATGCAAATGGATGTGTTGTATGCCTGTCTGTACAGTAACAATACTGCTTCAGTCAAAGACTTCAAACTACAGAGCTTTATTTGGTTGTGTAGTAGTTGAAGATCAGAAAGGATAAAAGGATGATCTTTCATATCAAGCTTTATGGCATCAAATCACATGGATTTAACCCATATTTTTACTTGCCCAGGAACTATGGTGGAAGAAGACAGTAAACTAAAATTAAAAATTTGTTGTCTTGTTTCATGTGACAGGAAAAGGAATACATCACTTTTGTAAGCAAGCATTTCGCTCACCGGATAGCTTAATTTTGAAAAGTCTATATAATTTTATGACCATGGATAACATTTGTAATAACAAGTGATGAGAATGTAGCCTCATGCTTTGTCATATGTGATGGTCACTTCCTGGGGTCAGAGAAGAAATCTTTCTCTGTACAAAGTAATATACTTGCCATACCTTGTCTTAAAGCTTGTCTTTTGTATCACCAGGAACTTTTACATCTTTCTAAAGCAGTAGATGTGAGGCATTGCCATTAGTGAGTAATGGCTCAGACACGATATCATGAGATACATTGGAAATGATGAAACAGTGAACAGTATATTACAATTTTTTTTAATTCCTTTGGTCTGCTTTAATTTAATATGATTTTACAGCTTTTAAAATATGGTGATTTTCCCCCTTAGTCATAGGGCATTAATTTTCCCCTCTTCCAACATCACTCCCACTGGCCTCTTTAAGTCCTTGGATAAACAGAAATGAAAGGAGTGTGTCAGTGGCAGGATAAAGAGGGGTAGATGGTAGTAAGACAAAGGATTTCCAGCCTTCAGCACAGGACTCGTTCTCATGGAGATCTGCTCCACTTGACAAGTGACTTGAGAAAAAAATGAAAATGAGTCCTTTCAGTATTCTAGTATTTCCTGTAGCAGAGCTTGGAGAAAGTATGGAACTGGAAACCTGAAGCAGAGTTATGTGGCTCAACTCTGAACTTTGAAACCCTTGCTTTTTTAAATGTTAGAAAATGGCACTTGTATTAGAATATGGTACATTGTTTAAAAGCAATTACACTGTCAGAGAAAAGCTAAATCTTTAAACTATTCCATGGAGAACATCTATTTTATTGAGCCTTGAATTGGAGTAACAAGTCACATACAGTTTGGCCTAGATAGAGTCTATAAGAAATCATTCAATATAAAAGGTTAAAATTAATTTATCTCAAATTAAATACATGAACAAAGCTATTACTTATAGCAGATTTCTAATAATGTGTCAATACCCTGTTTGTTGTTCTGGCCCTGGGTTGGCCCTGTTCGAAAGAAAAGCTGTTAGTTATGGGGGGTTTCAACATCCTATGGGTGTGATCTTTGGGCATCCTTAATTTACACCACAGCCCTGAAAATCCAGGACACATAGCAGTTGCTTTTAGCTCTTCTATCCTCTTGCTAGGAAAACCAGTGACAGACTGATTCTCTCAAGCAGTCTCAGGCCTCACCCTTTACCATCAGTGCAGAGAAGTGCAGAGTTGGAAGTGTGAACAAGGTTTGACTAAGCTTTTCTTCCATGTTGATTATACGTGTGCTAAAGAAAAATGAGCTGCACGGGTGCCACGAATAAACAGTGTCTCCCTGCAGTGTCAGGGACATTCCTGCCTGTCCATGAATGGAGCTTCAGAAGAAATCTGTCCTGTTGATGAAAGGAACCTGGACAATGGGCTGTATGTATCCCACCTTTATACCCAGGACTTGGGAGTCATCTAACCATCATCACCAAGAAATATTTCTCATCACCTAGAGTCTCTGAGACACTGCCAAGGGGCTGACAGAGGGGACACGAGGGGTAGGGGTGACCTGTGCTGTTCTGTAGTGCCAGCAGGAGACTGGGAGATAAGCTTGATCTCGACTAACAGCTCTATCTGTCTGTGTTCCAGCAACTGAATCTCAAACACAAATAGGATACCCATTGATTTCATTTGTAGCGTGTCACTGTCACTTGCAGCATGTCTGAACAGAACTTAAGCTGTCTGAGGCAAATATTTTAACATACAGAATTCTCCAGGAAGCTTCAGCCCAATAATATAATGTTTTAGTATTTCATCTCACAGGAGGCAGTTTGCTTCACATTAAGACAATCATTCAGACAGTTTAAAAGTAGGTATTCCTTCTCACATTTTTCTTGTTGCCAGGATAATAGACAAAAAAAGAGACTGCTCTCCTTGTCTCATGTCAGTTTTTGGCTGTGCCTTCATCTTTTCACAGACAGTGTAATTCAAAGCAACTCCTACTGTGTTCTAACAGTGACAAGGCCACTGTAAACTGAGCAACCGTAGGCAACAGAATTAGCAGAATAAAATGTGAGCTTTAAACAGTTTTATGAAGTATGAATTGAACCCAATTTGTATGTACTTTTCCTATGAAATCCAGTGTGATTGCTTGCTGCAATTAATATAAAATAAATTGTGCCAGTCATTTGCAATTGTAGAAATATTCTGTCCTTTACTGTTTAATTCTGAAAGGAAACTCAGTCAATGAAGATGTTGCACTAAAGCACAGGGAATGAGGAAAAGCAACAAGGCCAGAGCTGAACTGGAAAACTCTGTTCTGATGCATCACTTCATCACTGAATCCTACAGAACCTTCACTTTATGCTCTTGTACTTGAAAAGTGTAGCTGCTTATCTTTCAACTTTTCTTTAGAAGGTGCTCAAGCATTTTAGAGAATGGCAAATTTGCATGATTTTCTTCACTCTATTTTCTCCAAAGTCAAGGATGAAATCAATTGACTTCCTAAAGTCAGTTGAGAGATTGATATTTACCTCAGTTCCAGACCTAACAGTTGAGAAACTGATGTATCAGTAAATTCAAATAATAAATCCCTTAGACGGAGTAAGATCTAAGACCATGGTCTGGTCTTTTACCTGTAAAGCAATTCCTGTAACGTCAAAGAGACTGCTGATATGAGTAAAGAGTACCGAAATTGAATGAGTATCAGAATTGTTTCCAAAGAATTAAGAAATTATTCCTATGGAGGATACTAGGTTTTATTTACATAACATGAAGTTTATAAATCTGCATATAAAGTCAATTAATTAGCTTAATATATATATATATTTATATATATTTTATACTGTACGTATATACACAGAAGATACAGGGTTTTTTTTGTTTTCTGTCTTGTCTATAAAAATTATACATGCACCTTTTTCATCTGTAATTGCAACTATTCTGTACCTCTGAAACAGGTAGATTCCTATGTAATATTAGATTCTAAAAGCTAATTATTACTTTTTTTTTTTTTCTCCTCCTCCCTCTGGATGTCTAGATAGAATAACTTTCATATTTCTTTTAATTCAGCATTTAGCAGCTTTACTTTGCTATTTAACTTGAATCTCCCTTACCACAGTTTTTATCTGTACATAAGTATCCCCAACAAAATTAGGAATTAAGATTACAGGTACCTAAATGGCATGACAAGATTCATAGTTAAATAATTTAGACTGAGGTGGTGAGAGGATTTATTTGGAAGCTTTTTTTATCAGCTTTTGTGTTATGAAATTGCTATGTTTGGGGAGAAAGTAAAGGGCTACAATCCATTTTATGCAAATCATGCCCTGCTCTTGGCAATTATATCCCAATTTCTGTTTCCTGCAGCACCTCTCCCTGTTTTAATTCCCAAAAGTCTCTATTTGATATAAAGCCACATGTTCAGGTAAACACAAAGTAATTTGTGTCTCATGTTATAGCCTCGTACAGGTAACCAAAGTGTAGGTCTGTCCCCAGGAGATGGATGTCTAAGAAAAGGATGAAGAAAAACTGGCTCCTTAACAAAATATCTCACCCTACATACAATCTTGAACATTTGAACATCCAACACTGATCTTGAACAGCACACCCTATCTTTTCAAAAATGCACCAACTATGCATTTTTTCAGAGATGCAGTAACATTTGGAAGGGTACTCAAACACTGGAATAGCGTGTCAAAGGAGGTTTTGAGGTGTCAATTCATGGAGATTTTCAGAACACAACCAGACACAGCCCTGAGGCTGAACCTTGTTTGAGTAGAGGGCTTGACCTGCGTGACATGAAGAGAGGACTTGCAGCTTCAGCTAGTCTATAATTCTGTGATTTGTTAGCTGTGGCAGAGCTCACAGTAGTTATTGATCTTTTATGACTTTACAAATTTTCTTTCCTGATGAATTCAAAGGTGTTTTTGCCTCTGAGCTCGTGACCCCATCACACAGGTTGAATAGATGAAAACAAAACTGAATACTGCAACTGGAAATCAATATACAAGCAATGTCTATGCCTGATGGATGTAACTACAAGTTACTCATTCTTTCAGTTGCCTGGACTTGGAAAGCAAAAAAAGCCCACAACCAACAAACTAACCAACTAAATTTACAACCTGAAAAATGAGATTCATTGGAAAGAGGTTCCAAAACATGGCCAATGAACAAAAGGATATTTTTTTCCTACAAATATTTCCTTTCTACTGAAACACAAAAGTGAGACTGAGTTTCTCAAGATGAACTCTGAGACACTGGAAAGGAACCACTGGAGACTTACCATGTTTGTGAGGAGGATGGGACACACAACCTGATAGGAATGTTTGAGGGAGCTGGACAAGTTAGGAATTCTAAAGCGTAAAAAGGAGTGTGCCTGAGGTTGGTTGAGGTTATGAAGGCATAAAGAAAACTCAATTTGTTTACGGGAAACAGTAAAAGGAAGTGTAATGGTCGCATATGTCACTCAGGAAGTTCAGGCTAGGAATAAAAAGATGTTCAATATGAGGGTAGTGAACACTGGATCAGATTTCTAGAGCAGATCTGAGCTTCCCACATTGGAGATTTTCAAGACTCAGCTTGACATAATCATGGACAGCTTGATAAGCCTACACTTGGTCAGATGTAGGCAACTAATAACCATTGTTTCTTCACATGACTTGAAAAAACTTGTAACTTTGGGATTTGTAAAGCAGACACTGCAGCAACTAAGTCCCATACGATGCAGGTGTTAGTTTATCTTAAGAAGTGACCACCAATAAGAATCTTAGAAAGAAAACATTATGTGACATAGCCCAGACTGGCTGACAGTGCCTAAAAATAGACAGATTTATCTAAAAGAAATATTTCTTTTCTTTAAATATTGTTCTATCAAAGGGCTGTTCTCAGCATAAGAAGGCAGACTGACAAGAAACAGATTTTCTGACCACTGAAAATGAAAAAATTGCAATACTAGAGTAGTTGGAGTCTTTCTTCTAATCTAGTTTCCTCATAGCTCTCAAAAAACTTTGAGAGCTATGAGGAAACTAGATTAGAAAGACTCCAATTGGTCTAGTATTGCCAGGAAGGAAAAAAAGTTATACTGGAAAAAAAAATGCAACTCACTTAAATTAAGGGGCTTAAATAATTTTATTTATTGATTCAGATATTTAGTGGTGTTTGAATGCTATTTTAATAATATCCTTTTAAGAGTCTTAAAAGCTAATGTGCATTTACCAAAAAGGTATTTCTGACATGCACAACCATTTAATTTATTCACAGAATTTAATTTTAAGCACCTATTTTCCACTCCTTAATAAAGACCCCGTCTTTTTATTCCTCCCTTGCTCAATTCTAGAAGGAAATCCCTCTCAAAGACAATTCAGAATGGCTATAGTGGAAGGATCTCCATCTCTATAATGATGACAGACTAAAAGTAGCTTCTTATGGCTCTGTGCAAAGCAGATAACTAAAGTCCACCCTCTTTCAAATGACACTTGCATTTTCAAGTACTTATTTTACATCTGTTCATGAGTACATAAGTCTTTTGTGTCACTAAGAGCTCTTAAATATATCTGTCCATTGTGTCAGCAAATCTTGTAGTTTATTTGTATAAACTGTAGCATAAAGACATATGACACATTTAAATGTATCCAGATTGGAAAACGTGACTGGTAGCGTACTTTAGTAGTCTCTCCACATGTCTACATGCATCTGAAGCCAATAACAAAAGGCTTTCCAGCTGTGACCAATGCTTTACTTTCCATAACTTCTCATGAAATTCTACCCAAAATAATATTTATTACACTGAAAACTCATATTAAGTTGTTGTCATATATTCTTATTGCATAGTCTTCAAAAAATTTTATCTTAGATTAGCCTTGAAATTTATAATCTAATGTGAACAGTTCTGTAAGTGAAAACATATAAACACAGAAAAGCAAGCCAGCAAAATTGCCTGGAACACCTAAAGGCTAACTAATCAACCAGAGTGAAAACTTTTAATTTCCTGAAAACTTTTTTGTCCTAAAATAGTTCTCTAAAGCAGTTTTTGAGGATTAGGTGTTTTCAACATAAAGTAAAAAAACATATTTTGCCCTATTAGAATAGCATAATTATATACTGAGCCAGATTATTCTTTTGAAATATACAAGGAAAATATTCGGTAAATTAAGATGGACAGCTGAACTTGTTTTTGAGTACTTTGCTGGACAAGACACCATCAAATATATTCTTACATAAAAAATAAGACTAAATAATGCAAATTCCTGTTTCCCTTTGCATCTGTCTCTCACCTTCTTTTTAATCTTTTCCTCCCTGTGATTTTTCTATAGTAACTGGATGCTATCCCACTACGTCTCCTTTAAGTCACTCTCAAAGTGTCTTCAGATAAGATTAATCCAAGTATAGAAGTTCATTTCTGAGTTAGTGATCTAGAGTGCTTTTAGATTCAAAGTGAACATAATCACTTCTAGCTTGAAATCATAGAATGGGAGTCTAAAACAAGCTGAGTGGATAAAAGAAACTTTTCTCACTGAATTTGTCAGGGAAGGGCTCAGCTTTGCTACTGTTGCTGAAACTGAAGATATTGGGGTAGAGGGAAGAGAGTGAAGGAAAAGGTTGGACTTATGGTATAACTGCTGTTATATGGCACATAATGAAAGAGGGAAAAGTTTAGCTTATTAAATAGCATGGACTGATCAAGCAATGACATGGTTAGCGTCACTTAAAGGTACGCATGAATTGGTCTAGTTTGGAAGGAAGAAAACATAATTTATTTGCCAGGTGTGGCCAGCTGTTCCTCTTCCAAAGGACGGAATTCCTGCCATGAATGAAAACTGAATGGGGATAATAGATATATAGTTTATTTTTACCAGATAAGTAGTACCACATACAGAAATTTCTCATAAGAGGTGTGTGTTTTATGCAATATATTTAAGTAGATTTTAGATTATCAATCTCATGTTCCAAATAAACTTTGAAAAATTATCCTGAATAGAGGCTGAAAAGACAAATTCCCACTCCTATTCAGCTCTGTTAAATTGTACAACAGAACTGATGAAGTGCTTTGTGAAAAACTGAAATTAGTAATTAAGGTAAAATGAAGAGCTCAGTGCACTTTACAGAAGGAGAAATTATCATTCTTTAGCAAAAGTGATACTATACCCATCCACATTATTTGAGACTATTAGGTTTACATGGAATTTTGCTGTGGTTACATGAGGTTTTCTTCTCAGCTGAGAAGATGAATTGACAATAACTTATGCAAATCTCAGAACTAGTCCGCTTTTGCCCTTGTGAAAGTTTCAGAGAGACAGTAACAAAAGCAAGCTGAGACAATTCAGTACCAAAGTGATGAAAGGGCAATCACTCCAATTAGTCAGAAAAAAGTGAACAGGTTTAAAAACGCACAACTAAATCTATAAGATCTTTATATTTCTCTCTATTTCCCTCTTTAGAATTAATGAGACAAAGTAAGCATGATTTTTTCCTTGATGGTAGGTGATTTAAGGTACAGTTTGAATCCTTGTTATACATTCCTGAGTATGAAATCAGGACAGAATTGGAAATATATGATTTTTTCCCCATGTATATATTGACTTGTCACAAAATGATTTCTTTCAGGTTGAAACAAAGGACAATACAAAAGTTATCCATCACTCAGGAAGACAACTGTTGCTACAGATTGCATCAGGTTACGAGAAGGAGAAGTTCAAAGTTTTGTGGAGGCTGATGAATGACTGAATTTCCTTTGCTTCCATGTTTTCTATGCAATTTTTTCACTTACAAAAGTGAAACAACCCCAAACTGCAGCGGTTAACATGGTAAGTCAAGTGGTGCAACATCTGACAGAATGCTTCAAGGGCTTTTTTTTTGTGTGGAGTGGGATTTACACTTGATTTGAAAAAATTACACCACTGCATAAAAAAGGACCATGTGCACAGTATGCTATGCAATAGATACATGAAAATTGTACTGAATTGTTCTGAATGAGTCAATATTTTGCAATAATACATCCTTGATGTTCTTTATTATGTCAATATGTTTCATGATTAATATATATATAAGAAATATCAATGAAAATGCTCTGTATCTTGCTACATTAAAAGATTTTAAAAATGACCTAGGCCTATGACAAATCCACACCTGTCCCTGGTTCATCTGAAACACAGAAAGTAAAAAAGGAGAATGAAAAATGTTAAAAAACATAATATAGAGCAAATTAGAAAAAATAAATATACGCAATTCGGTCTTCATACTTTTGAAAATACAGTGTGTAATAGATGTTCATAAAAGAAAAAATAGGACGTATTACCACCAGTTTAGATTTGTCGTGGTGTGAGTACCAAATACAAAGATATTTACCTTGCATTTTGATCTGTAGATGTCATTACAGATTTATGCCAAGATAGAAGTGAACTTTTTTTCAAATCATCAAAAGGGTTACTGAATAATTAAAAAATACTAGTATATACTCCTGAAAAAAAAATTCCTTAAAATGATTTTATCAATGAGTTGTGATTGATAAGCATCTGGAAATTAGTCAAATATTAGCATTTTCATGTAGTTTGGTGTTTTCATCCTTGGAGTATTTTTTTTTCATAGAAATTAAGATTATTTTCCCACGTCACATAGTGTTAAGATCCCTGACAGTACACTGCATTGCACAGACCGTTTCTGCTGTAGCAGAGACAACAGAAATCAAACAGATGTGACAAGAAGAGAAAGGAAAAATACCTGAGACATAACAATGAGGGAGAGGAATTAGTCAAACTAGTATCAAAAATATACTAGTGTTATAAATGTCAGAAATTATGTTTTAAAAAATAGATATAGTCCCAGATTCTAAACCAAAACAAATCAGTATCTGTGTCAATATAGATATATGGCACTTCTAATTAATTAGTTTTCAAAATTAATGAACTAAAATTTACAAAGTACTCCATTGTTGAGAAAATGTAGTCCATTTTGTATTATTAACACCAGCTTTAAGGAATTAAGAAAACTGGTCAAAGGTGTTTTTCTGTGGCTTCCAGCTAAATTAAATCTCTTGCATAATTAACTTTTATCTTTGATTCTTTCAGGACCTCCATTCAGCTGAGAAGTTGATTGTGGTATTTTTGGCTAGTAAGCCTATTTATGGACACTTGGAGTCTGGGGGTTTTTTGTCAACAACAGTGCACTACATTGATATTAAAATAAATTTTCAAAATGTCTGAGGCAGACATAAATCTGGTCCCATAATGTTACAATATCTTTGTCATAATATCTATGCAGGTTATGCTGCAGTTGCACCTTTGTGGTGAGAATGTAACTTATATATGTGTCATAAAACAACCCTGCTGAAGAGGTATTCAATGAAATTAAAACACATTCAAAATCTTCTCTTTCCTCCGTAACATTACTAAGACATCAATAGAAATAAAAAGCACTTATTTTCCCACTTTTTATATGATTGGAATTTAATCTGAGAAGACTATTTCGGAAACACTTATTTTGGATTTCTTGTGCCAATTGAATTTTGGAGGAGGTCATATAACTGAGCAGCTGCTCTGCTGCTCTGGTTTTGAAATGGAGTAACAGAGTTGGCTTCAAAATCAGGAAAACTCTTGAGTTCTCATGAGTTTCCTTCAACTGTAGAAACCAATAGCTCGTTGCTTATTACTGCTTAGAATTCTGAACTCAGTTATGACAGGCTCACATCTATCTTAGAAGTTGTTTTTACATCACAGTAGTTCACAGAAAGGATTTTAAAAATAAATCCTTCTTGAAATAATTACTCTGTCATCAAAACCAGTATTAAATTTTCTATGACTTAAATAGAAAGGAAACCAGACTGATAGAAAATGAGCATTTGATAATAATATTTCAGTTAATTGATTCTCAGTTTGTACAGATTTAACTGTGGGGAGAAAGAGACACTGTATTTATCCTTGATCACTTCTAGAAAAAAAAAATCCAAGAATATTGTGTTAAGAGGATATAGTCAACACTCTTTGAAATCAACATGGATTTTAAAAATGAATACAGGCTGGGAGTCTGGACCTTAAAGAAAAAGAGGCAGCAATTTAAAGCTGAGGATTAAAAAACAGATAGGAAAATTATGGGAGTTTTCCAACTTCTATGTTCTACCATTCTCATTCTCACTAGAACTCCAGATGTAACTGGACAGTAATGTAACTGTAACAGTAATGTAACTGTAACAGTAATGAAAACTTACCTTGCCATCTATTTTTGACTATTTTTTTTTTGTTCTTTTGTTTTTTTCCATCTTGTATTCTTTGGACATGAACTAAAGGGCAAATTTCTTCGCTCTTTGTTTTTCTTTTTAAATTTGGAGTAAAATTTTCAGAGATAATAAACTGCTTCCGTCCATGGAATTCTAACTATGTATTGAGAAACTAACATTATGTTAATTTCTGGAACTGAAAGAGATCTCAACCTACTGGTGCAAGAACCTTCATTTTACAGATACTTGCATTGTATTTTTTTTTTCCCATGTCCTTTCCGTGACCTGATAAGGAGCTATACCTACTTCATATGAAAACACTTTGATAACCTTTTTCACCTAGGAAGTTTATTCAAATAACTAGTTTTCATTTAGTCATATTCATATGTTGTATGTACTAGCTTTTGTTCCAGCCTTCCCTATATCTGAACTTGGTTTGATCTGTTTTCTTTAACTTCTCTAATCCTTCAGTCATTAAGAAATTACAAATGTTATCATATCCCTTTTGGCTTTTGTATTCATAGGCTGAAGAAACAATGTACTTTTAATTCCATGTTCTAAATTAGTTTTCATCCCCTTTATCATTCAAGTAATCCTTCGTTTTGTATTCTCACATCCCCACCCATTTTTTTTCTTAAATACTAATTGAATTGTATGTGTGTTATTTCTGATATCTTGTCAGTTGTATGTATGCTTCCCTTTTATTATTGGATGTCTCTGTCAGCTCTTCAGCACTGCCTATTTTTCAGACTTGTATTGTCATGGGAATACATAGTCCTCTATTGATCAACTGTTTAGTTTTTCATTCAATTGCTCCCAACAAGAAAGAAAACACTGCTTGCCATTTTTCGTTTTGTGTTACTGATTTTCAGCTTGTGTTTGTCTGCTCATAAATGGTTTGGACTGGAAGGAACCGTAAAGGTCATCTAGTTCCAAGCCCCCTGCCATGGACTGGGGCACATTCCACTCAACCAGGTTGCTCAAAGTCCCATCCAACCCGGCTTTGAACATTCCCAGGGATAGGGTATCCACAACTTCTCTGGGCAACCTGTTCCAGGGTCTCACACAATCCTCAGGAAAGAATTTCTTCTTAATGTGTAAACTAAACTTGCCATCTTTCAGTTTAAAGCCATTTCCCCTTGTCCTATCACTACATTGCATTGTAAAAATACCCACTTCAGCTCTCTTGTAGACTTGCTTTAGGTACTGGAAGGTTCCTTAGAACCTTCTCTTCTCCAGGTTGAACAAACCCAGCTTTCTCAGCCTGTCTTCCTAGGAGAGATGCTCCAGCCCTCTGGTCATCAAAATAATTCCGTTTTTCCTCTTCTATTGCACTCTTTTTTCTATGGAGGTCATCCTTTCTGAGTTGTTGCTGTCAAAATACATTAGTATATCCCAATTTTGGAAAAGGTTTTTTGTTTGTGGTTTGTTGTTTGGTGTTTTTATAAAATTATTTAATGTAAGTGTTGCTGAGTAGAACTATTAGTGTGGTTTTAAATTTCCAAGAAATCCTATTACTAGTCCAATAGTCCTGTATTAATTTATACATCTAATTAACTGTAATGAATGCAAGACCCTTGCATTTGTAAATACTTCAGTTCTTTATGGTCTGTGCATTTGGCAGTGCATAAGCTTCTTGGTGCCAATCTTAACTAATGACTGTAGTGTAGATATTCATAATAATTTACTATAACTTTGACTTGGGGAGTTGTTCAGGATTTTCTGCATTTGATTTTCAGTTATGCAATGTGTTTATTGAGACTGTGTAGTGAAAGACAGAAATTTTAGGGCAACAACCCATAAAAGTAAAAATCTGTCTGACTGAAAAAAATTAACATTGATCTGTGGAGCAGAATTTTGGTTTAACTGTACCCATTAATTCTTGAATTTCTTGGAAAAAAACTCCAAGGACTTTGTCATTTTAGCATTCTTACCTAACAGTTAATATTGCACAGTGAATGGTTTGTTAGAACGTATGTTTTCTCTTTTCAGTAGCTTTTTAGTCTCTGTTCCAGTTTTGCCTTCATTTCTGATATATTGTCTGTCCTCCGCTATAACACAGTGAGGCATAATAAACCTAAATTCTTAGCACTTTCTAAGGTGAATATTATTGTCAGGATATTGTTATACATTTTCCTTATCGCTGGGGGCCTTCATTCCAATTCTCACTACACTCAAGAGATCTCATTTGGATCTAATTTTGACTTAGGTTGGGTATATTTTCAGCAAAGCCCAATGAATATATATGTAATAAAAGCACACACTGTGCTGGGTGGGAAATGACATAATGCAAACAAATCTGTTGTCTTCAAAATAGCTGTAATATCTACAAATCAACCTGAAAGTCACTGTGGTTTAGATTTTCTTACTGTTGATGTTAAGGGAGCTTTATTTTCTGAAGCTTAGTGAATATAATAAATGCTGCCAGAAAAGATTTCAACAAATGGATTTCATTACAAAGATTTGAATGACAAGGAAGTAAGTATAGTGAATAGCAATAGTAATGCAAAAAAGATTATGCCCTCTGGTAGCCAAATATTTATTTCTGATCTTCTTTTCATTGAAGGAAAATGACTTGCCCTGCAGTATGAAATTTGACAAAGGTGTAAATCCAATATGAGGTATATAAACCTGCAAGCTGAGTAAAATATAGCCCCCTTTCTTGTATGTATCACTGTACGTAGAATTATATCACAGGAAAATTCAGGCTGTGAGGGACTTCAGGAGGTCTCCAGTCCAATCCCCTGCCCAAAACAGGGCCAGCTCTGGTGTCCTCACATCTTGGTGTAGTCAGGCCTTGAATTCCACCAAGGACAGAGATGACACAGCCTCTCAGAAAAATCTGCTGTACTGCATCTTTGTCCCTGTGTGGAAACAGAATCTTTCAATGCTTAGCTTGAACCTTTCCTTCACCCCACATCTTTCATTGTTCTCCCTGCCCCACTGTGCCACAACCACCTCAGTCTCCTTGGTGACCCCTCGTAGGTGCCGTGAGTCTGTGTGGTGGATCGGAAGGCATCCATTCTCCAGCCTAAACCAGCCCTGCTCTGACAGTACCTCCCTCCAGCCCTCACCATCTTGAGGCCCTCCACTGAGCTCCCCACCACTTGCCTACTTCTCTGCTGTGCTGGGGGCCAACATTTGATGCAGCCTTGAAATACGGTCTGAAAAATACCACATATTTTTAGGGTTCACAATCCTGTCCTTCAGTTGACAGACCATGCCTCTGTTCATATAGCCCAGGAGCTGTTCACCACCTTTACTCTTAGGGCACACTGCACATCACCTTCCACTAAAAGCAGGTTGCTCAAGGCTCCATCCAACCTGGCCCTGAACAATTCCAGAGACAGGGCAACATACTGGAGGGAACTGCATGAATTTGGTCTCCAGATTTCAAATGGCTAACGGCATTTTTAATTCAGAGTGGTTAGTAAAGAGATGTATACACATCGTAAATGTTCTCATATTGACAGAACAAGAGATAAAAGGCTCAAGTTGAAATACAGAAATTTTCATTTCTTTACACTCACGTGGTGTGGGACATCCAATTAAGGATATTCCCCAAAATATTCTGCCCTAGTCTATACTGCTGAGGTTTTTACAGCTGGCTGTTGACAAAGGCTGCCAATCAGATCAGTCCAGAACACTGTGATAGACCTTTTCAGCAGTTTCGGGCCTGGTTTTCATGTTAGCTGCTGGTCCAAGATCCATGTCAAGATTCAGTTATTCTCAGTTCTTACTTTTGTTGTTCTTTTCACCATGACTCATCACAGCTGTGTCCTCTTTGCATTTGACTCTGCTCCAGGACAGGGCAAACTCCTGATATTTCTGCATCACCAGAAGCGCAGGATTTGTCTGAACAGTGAAGGAGAATGATGAGTGGTCTTTCCTAGAAAAGGATCCTACGGGTGAGAATAGAGGCAGACCACTAGAGAAAGACAAGTGTATTTTGCTTAGTCTTCAGTCTCTGATAATGTAAACTAAAACATTTTCCACAGACATAGTTCAAAATATCTTTTGAAATATGAAAACATAATTTTTTCTTTTGTGCACAGTGATTGCTTCATTTTCACTGCCTCCTCTGCACTTTGCTAAACCTTTTCAGAAAACAAAAGAACAAATAAATGACCCAAAGATTTTACTGCATAAAAATTTAGTGGGCTGGTTATGTGCAAACTGCTTCCCATCGTGGGTGACTTGGGAGAACTAACAAGGCTTCAATTGTCAATCTGACAGATGCAGTAAATTAAAAACAAAAGTAACAATCCTGCCATGTATCATGTGTTTCCCTCAAATATGTAAAAGGAATACTTCTTACAATGGTTTTTCATGAAGAAATATGAACACATTAGGAAAAATATGAGAAAATCTTTAGTTTCCTCTGATCCAAAGGTAGTCTTTTTTCTTCAGTAGACAAGTCTTTTATCTATCTGGATCTGTATCTATCTGGATGTATTAATCTATCTATATTTGTACCTATTTGGATGCATTCCAAAATTCCAGCCTTTCATACTTCTTCCATAAAAATAAAAGATGAAAACATATTTGGTCATCATAGTCTTATTAAGAAACAAGTTTGATAACAGATAGCTCTAATCATACCGTCAATGTAGGAAATTAATTCCATCTGTAGAAACCAATATACATTTGCAAGCCTATACAAACTTTTTATTAGGACAGGTTTTTGAAAATATAATAATGATTTCAATGTTGTCTCAAAGGCAGTTCTTAGGCTTCATCAAAAGAACAATTTTTCACCCACAGTTTATAAAACTTTTGAACTGACTTAGAACATTTCCCAGGTATTCTTTTGTCTGGCTGTAGAAGACAAAGAAAACCTAGATCTGACCTTCTTGGCTGGTATGTCATTACATTTAATTGATCAATCAGTAGGAAAGCTAGATAGAAAACTGCCAGAGAAAGATGGGATTAGCTCAGGTGGTTAGAGCATGGTGCTAATAATGCCAGGGTTGTGGGTTTGATGCCTATACAGGCCACTCTCCTAAGAGCTGGACTTGATGATCCTTGTGGGTCCCTTCAACTCAGAATATTCTGTGATCCTGTGAAAATTCTAATTCAAGTTTCATTTAGGTGGACAACTACAGCCTTAAGATAAATATTTAGGAGGAAAAGCTACAGACACTAAGTTCTATCTGTTGTCTCCTTTAAATCACAGAACCAAGAGTCAATGAGCATAGTGGACTCTAGAATTACTTGTCCAGAATTGGATGGCTTACTTCTGGCACTGTCAATTGTCACAATCCTAAAACCCTAAATTTTTTGTTAAACACCTGATGTGCTTCCAGGAATGTCATATGCAGAATTATGTTTATGCAGCAATTAAATTTGGAATCTTCTATAGTGCCAGAGTCTTCTGACCAAAAAACCACCAAATCTAAAACCCCAAATTATCACTTTAATTTTACCTTTCTGTTGCATGTTACTTTAAATGCTGTGCAATTCTTATCTCAAAGATAATTTGTTCCACCACTACAGCATCAAACCTGTCCAAGGAGCCTGATGCTGTAATTAGAGATACTGCAAAAGGGTCTTTTTTCCAGCTTTTTAGAAAATGATATCAAATAGACAATTAAAAACTTTTAAGACATTTGGAAGACAAACTAACCTCCTAAGGCTATCCTCCTAATTATTATCCAATCTCATTATCTGTCTCACTGTCAAAGGAGAACAGTTGCTAGCAAGTCTAGATACACTGCGTGAGACTTTATCATGCACAGTAATATGATTGCAGGAAAACTATGGACATGATCTTTTCAACATTTTTCTTGAAGTATTCCCTTGAACAGCTACAGTGATAGAGCACTGGCAGTCAACCCTAAAATCAAATGAAATCCATTGAGTGTAGGAACTGAAATAAGACCAGAGAACCAGGGAAAATTACTCAATAGACCATTTTATCCCCAAGCTTGTAGAGAGTGACTTGAGATGGCAGGTGAACTGGTGTGAAAAAACACAAACTCATCCTTAAGCTTTCTTCCAAAGCTTAAACCAAAATATGATTAAAATTCCAAACCACCACTTTGTGAAACACCTAAAAGAAAACACCTTTTACCTCACTCATTGATTTTGTTTGTGGGTAAATGCATACATACTCACAAAGCTTTTATTTTCATAATAGCAATGCAGATTTATCTGCATTTTACTAACACAGTTCTGGTTTTAATCTTCAGGAGTTTTAATCTACATTACTGACATTATTGAAAAGAGGTTTATTCTGACATGTGCAAATATTTGTATATTATATGAATAATTACACTGACCTGACTAGAAGTATTTTTCTTCCAAAGTCGTAAAATTATTCTCTCTCTAGAGAAAATAAATTATAGTCATTGTCACTATTATTTTTGTGCTGATGGCATAGTACTAACTATAACAGAAAATATGGAAAAAACCAAACCAGTATAAAATAGATTATTGTTTAAAGTCAAAATCAATGAGTGTGTTTGGTGTAGATGTTGATGTGTTGGCAGCAGGGCAGAGCTGCAGGTGTGTCCTCTGTGAGAAGAAACCAGGGATTGCCCCATGCTGGACCTAGCTGTTTCCAGATGGCTTTAAACCAGACCCACTGCAGGACACAGAGGAGCCCTTTCCCTGTGCCAGCCTTCCCTCACCTCTGGGCCTGGGTGGATGGATCTGTCTGGAGCAAATGAGTGAGGTGGAGTCTGGCTAGGAGGAAGGAAAGCTGATGTTTTAATGTTTGTCTTTGTTTCTTACTAGCTGAATCCATTTCCCCCAGACAAATCTGCTTTGACCTTGATGGTGTTGCAAGCAATATCCTTGTCTTTTTCTTAACCCACTAGATTTCTCATTCTTGTTTTTATCCCATTTCTCTTCCCCCATCCTGCTGAGGAGATAGAATAAGAGAGCAGCTGGGTGAGCATTTAACAGTTAACCACATTATCACAGTAAGAAAATGTGCTACTATGATGAGGAAATTATTAAAAACTTTGATGAGTATTCATAACAAGCAATGCAACTGGTTTTCAGTTGTATCAATAACTGTTTGTGGACTCCTTTAAATAACACGAACAGCATGCTTATTCCTAGTCTCTCCTGATCTCCTGGCATACATCCATCTTTTGGGGATAGCTGAAAGATATATATAGTAGGAGCTTATGGTTTTTTTATCTCCAACTTTTACTATGTCTTCTCTGTTAATTGTCTACTTGATTTTTCCTATTCAGTCTATCACCAACCCCAGAGGTTGTTTGCTTAGTGCATTCTAACTCAATAAAATGTAGTAGTACTTGACAGGGTTTTGCTGTGGTTTGACAATGGAAAGATTTGCTGCATTTAATCACATGAAAATTTCATGGAAATTATCTTCCTTGAAGTACATGAGAAGCCCAAGCAGATGCACACCAATATGAAAGCCACAGTGTTGTAATTGGACTTCAGCAGAACTTTCAACAATATTTTAGTGCAATGTCTAAGTTCAACTGATTCTCAGGACTCCTAAAAAATAAAAGTATATATTAATTGTTCAGAAAACTAACACATAATGTTTCACTATTTTGGGAAGGAAGAGGGTGGGTTTTGTTGTTGTTATGTTGAGACCTCTTTAAGTATAATATTTGGTATGTTGCAAATTGATCTTTCAAACTCCTTTGTATTGTTAACAGTTAACTGAACCAAATTCAAGTATTATACTTAATTCATCTGTTAATTTGACTTTGTGCAAAGACATTTAAATTCTACAGTCACATCACTTTTTTTTCTCTGCTCTTATGTTTTAAGAAAGAAATTTTTCAACATATCAAACCAGACAAACTAGACAAAGAATGAAATTATTATTACAGACAACAATAACCATAAAAAAGGAGACAACTTTTGTAATATTTTAACATTTAGTCTTCTTCTTCTTCACTTTTTTATCTGGATATCTTACTTCAAGAGTTTAAGTCCTCCAAATTAGTACTTGCTTCAAAAGGGAGAGAAAGTACAAGAAAAACAAAACACCACTTGTCTAAAATCTGATCACTTGTAGTATCCTTGGGTTTACTTTCAGGTTAAGACCACTGGAACATACAAAGAAATGCTGTTTTCTCAGTTCCCTTCACAAGGACATTAAATCCATGAGCTAGGAACATTTATTCCATGAGTGTGGGAAGTAAGCACTTTAGTTTTATAACTTTTTCAATTCTTTTTTGTGATATTCTTAATGGTAATACTGCAAGTGAACTTTTCAGTTTCCCTTAGTTGTAAGCATGGAAAATTTCTATTAACAATGTAAATATTAAATAAAATAGAAAACATCATAAATAACATATATGCACTGAATCACTCATGAATGTATGTTATACAACTTAATTATGTTTTATATAATGCACCAGGGAGAACAACCTATGGACCAAATATAAAAATTCATCTTAGGGGACAAGATTACATTACTGTGATTTTTTTTTTTTAATGACAAAATATGTTATTTTGAATTCCAGTGAAATAAAAAGCTCCAAGAACATCAGTTCAGGTTATCAAACCTGAAACTGCATATTAAAAAAAACAACAGAGATCCTGATTTTACACAGCAATAAGCTCCTTCTATTTTATTAAAAAGACATGTGGTAGTCTGTCAAGCTTTCATATTTTAAAATAATATTTATGGCATTTTTCCCTTTACAGAAATGGAAATTAAAAAAGTAGAAGCCTTAAACAATGGCATATGCTTATTAAATCTTACCACTTTGTTTATTTCCTCAGAATAGCTTTTTTAACCCAGCAACTTCTTATTTTGAATACAATAAAATAATTTTTAAGTGTTATAACATGGTCTATATCAAATTCCAGGGCTGACCTGGCTCACAATATAGTTTCACTGGGATATATTTGCATTTTTAATCTAGTGCAAGATTAGGCCATAGATACAAATCTGATGAAGCACAGAAGGTTTTGATTGCTTGTATACATAGACACACCTAAACCATTTTTTCATAATTGGTAGTAAGTCACGTTGTTGTAACTGTTGTTAATCAACTATTTCCACAAAATTATAAATTTTAATAATACATATTGTAGTAGAGAGCTTGAATTCAGCCATGAAGAATGACACAATATCTTTTAAACAATAAAATTTAAATAATTTAAATTTTACAGGGAAACTTTCTAAAGGCTTCCTGTCGCTTACTAATCTTGGCCCACTGCTAAGCTGGAGCTGTACTTTGATTGTTATGATTGTTGTGGATGAGTGGTTTGGCCACTTGAAGAAACACTGTCAAAGCTCTCGGCAAAAGCAAGGTTTGATATGAATTTGGGAAGGTGCAGCTTTACAGAATTCAATGGCAAGGTTCGTTTTGTTACTTACTACACAGGTTGAGGCACACAAGAAGATCAAAAGAGAAACAATTTGGAAATATTTATACTGAAGCTGAGAATGCAGGAGAGGGGAAGGATGCAAAATATAGGGATGAAAAGATAAGGATGCAAAAGGGTTCAGCAGCACTTAATCACTAAATACTTTAACATTTGGAAAGTGATTCAATAGAGTTCACTACAGTTATAACATTGATTTAACTATAGATTTGAGATATTAACATTCGTATCATAATCAATTCACATGCCCACACGAAAAACAATGTGTACACCTCTTTCTATGTCTGTCAGGTTTACTGAAATATTCACATCATATCCCACTACATTTCCCAACAGACAAGAGCTGCCCCTTGAGGAGTGTGGAGATGTGTGTGTGGGGGTATCCATCTAGGCCTTGCCTTCCAGAACGGTTTCTCAAGTACTGCAAGCCTGAGGGTTTGTGAACTCTGAGAGGTGCTACTGCAGCTTGCTGTGGTCCAGAAGAGCTCAAAGGGCCTTACTTTGGAGTGCTGTCTATAGAGTCACAAGATAATTGACTTTGGTCATCAGTAAGTTTCCATCCTGGCCATAACCCCAGCCCATAACTACGGAGCTATTTTCCCAAAGTGCAGTAACGATGGTACTGTTCCACTAAGGCTACGATTCACAATGGCACTGCCCCACCTGGGCTATGATTCAGGTACATGGTTTACTAAGACTACAAAGGATAATTGCTCATCCTTTGTTTCCCATCTTGTTTGGGCATATAAGATGTTTCTAATAGTTGACTACTCCCACCTCTACCATCTAAGAGCTCCTGGTATGACCAGGGCTCAAGTCATATGGTCAAGGGATACTTCCCCACTGAGCTAGTTCAGTCAGGGCTTATCAGGAGCTTCTGAGACCATGGAGCAGGCCTCAGGATGGGAGCCAGGGGCTGGACCACCACAGTGATATGACTTGGGCCAATTCTGGGCCCAATGACCTTGGAATCCTTTCCAAACACAAAGATTCTATCATACTATGAGTCTATGCCTCTATGATTTAATGAATCGATGAACAGCACTTTACAGATTTACCAAACCAGCCAGACACACTTCTTACACCTCACACTGAACAAGAGTGAAACTCTGGGTCAATATTATTTTTGAACACTCAGAGGAATGTCCTTTATAATTCTCCAACATATATTCAAATGTTTAAAAAAAAAAAAATAAAAAGCAATATGTACGCATACGCATTTCAGTACTGCTAGTCACAGAATGTAACAGCCCAACATTGGCTTTCTGAAGAAATTTGTTTCATGTACTTCATATATATATTAGCAGTTTGAGAATTTTGGGAATAAAAAACCCTATAGGCCATTCAGTAGAAATGTATAAAAGCCTTTGACAAAGCAGAATAATGTTTACTGGGAGCCAGAAGTTGTCATCTAAGAGGAAAAAGGGTCCTTCAATTAGTGAAATAAGATCAGATGTGTGAATCACAGCTCTGCAGATGCCAGATTTACTCCCTAGATCAACAGGATAGTAACTACTAGCAGATAACTCGAAATAAAATATTTCAGATAATTCATTATTTTTCAAGAAGGAATGCCAAATAGCAGCCATTAAATACATTTTCTTTCATCAACTGTACATATAGTTAATGTACAATCATCCTTGTTTAAGAAAAAGAACGTATCTTTTAGATGCAGAGCTCTGAAACTGGTTTTCTCACCCATACTTTCAACACCAAAACAACCCCAAAGAAGTAGTGTAATTTTTTTAAACAGTAAAAGAAAAAAATAAGTGCTCTTGGGTATAAACAATTATTTTATCTTTTTGTTAAAATTTAGATCTGACACATGCACTTCTTATTGTTAATCAGTACTAATTGATTCTAGTGGTGCCCCATGGAACTGGCACCAAAGCATGTCATTTCCTAAATAATCAGATACTGGGTAGCTATTAGTATTTTTTATTCTTCAAAGACTGTAGGCAGCTGGGTAAAACCTTGAAAAACTAAATGTGCATCTCTAAAGGCCTCAGCAACTTTGAAAATCTTGTCCAGATATAATCTTGAGATCTTTTCAAATAGGTGACAATGGTCCCATAAGTTGCTGAAATAGTCACTTCTATGAAATATAGCTCAGTTTAAAATGAAAAAAAAGACAACAAAAACAAGCAAAAAACCTCAAACCAAACAAAAAAAACCCCAACCCCAAAAAAACCCAAAAGCAAAGCCAAAATAACCCACAACCTTGTTAGGCCAGCAATCTCTTCTGTACATTGCACGAGATAGGAAGAGATTTAGCCCTCAGCTCACTGGAGACTTTGCTTTTCCCAAGTCTACAAAACAGGCACATGGGGCTAGGCTTTGAGACACTTGTTCTTGTTAATGAGTTGCAAAGCCACACACATAAGCTATCAGTTGCAAGAAAACTAGAAAAACTGACTTGAAATATTTATTAATGGCTTATTCAAGTGTCTCCTCTGAAAAATTCCCTGGTTTGTGGCCATGATTCCACAGAAGCACAGCTTTGCTAACTCCCTTTTGCTTCCCTGGGACCAAGAACAAAGCCGTCAGTCCCTTGAAACAGCAGGCTGAAATGAGGTAAGGGGACAAGCTGCATGATGCAGAAGGAGAAGCTGCAAGAAGTCTCAAGGAAGCAAGGGGGGAATCCAATTGCTGTCTTCAATAACCCAGTGGATTGCTACGGGAAAGACAGAGCAAGATGCTTCCTGGAGGTGCACAAGCAAAAGTACAGGAGTCAACGAACACAAGCTGCAATACGGTGAACTGCGATTCAATACAAGAAAGAAATGCTCATAGTGAGGGTTGTCAGACCCTGTGAGAGATTTCCATACAGGTTGTGCGATCTCTGTCCTTAGAAACTTTCAAAACTTGACCTGACAGTGCCCTGAGCAACCTGGTCTGCTTGTTATCTCTTGAGTAGCATGTTGACCCCAACAACATTCAAAGAAACCTGAATTATTTTATGATTCTATTAATATATGCACTGATAAAACATATTTAAATCCTCACTATGAAAATAGAACTGTATTTTTTAAGTTTATTTAAGTAATTTTTTATTTATTCTACACCTCCACGGCCCTACAACAAATCTGGTTAATGAAAATTTTAAACTAAATAATGTTTTTCAAAATTACTAAATTTTAAGCTTTCATGGAACTAGATATCTTTAAGGTCTCTTCCAAGCTAAACCTTTCTAGGATTCTATGAATATCAACTTTTTTTATTATTGTTCTTGAGAAAAAGGGAAATTACATTTATTTCCCCTTGTGTAAAGCAACTTTTAAAAAGAAAGATTTTTCAGTGTTTTTTTCAATTAAATATTGCAACATAGATAACAAAGCCCCAGTTTTCAATTACTTGAAAGTTGTAAACTAAATGTTATTAAAATTATCAATTACTTGAGACAGTTTAGTCAATAGCCTAGTGACACCAGATTCCTAGTAGCAGCTGTCTGGGGGACTGAGTGGAAGAAAAGGAAAGACTGAACCCATCAGATTCATTCTACCGCAGTACAAGAATTCTGCCTTGTGAAAGAGGAAGAAGCATGTTCAGAGGACAGGTTTTCACTGGCATACTGAAGGGCATACAAAGCTGGTTTCTTCAGGATTTGTCCTGGTCCATCTCTACTTAATAAATATATTCATATCTGGCTGATAAAGAATGTTATTATTAAATCTGGACATCATACCAAGACTGGGAGGACTGCCAGGAATATGTATACAGAGTTTAACATTATTTTGGAAATCAGTGTGAAAAAGATGTAATTCACTACAGAGAATATATTGCTCTGCAGTCAAACATATTACACTGGGGCGAAAAATCAGGTCTAAAAATTGAACTATACTGATGTCAGTCCTTTAGAAAAAGACCTACAGGTTACAGTGGATCACAAGAACATGAGTCATCAATGTCACCCTCCTGTGAAAAGTGCAGATATTATGCAAACAAATGATCTTTCTGCTCTACTCTGCACTGACAAGACCTCAGCTGAGTATTTCTCTGGTTTTTGGCAGCCCTTCAAGAACCTTCTGAAACTACTGGAGACACTCCAGAGAGGTTTATAAAAAATTACTACAGGAAAGATTGAGCAAAATGGAAACTTTTAAATTAAAGATGAAAAGATCAATGTATTTTGTGACAGCAGTGCTCAGGTACAAGATGTGCTGAACAATTGGACAGTTTTTGTCTATATCAATGTGGATAAGACAAAAAGCAATGGGCTTCAAAACCACTTGAAAAACACCAGTGAAATATTAGAATAGATTGCCTGGGGCACATTGTGAAGCCACATTTAAAAGGGGTTTTCAAGAAAGGTTTAGCAACTGTATGTCCTGCCTGATGGGGCAAAAACAGTTGAAAATTTGGGTTTGGCCTGTTCTGTCTCAGGAAGGTGCAAATCAGCCAGTCTTTCACTCTGGGTAGCGGCTTCTGGGGGGAAGGTGAAGGATATTCCAGAGGATGTGAGCCCTCAAATTAACAATAAAACCTGTTTTAGAATTCACACTTCTTCTCATCCTTAGCTCTTAAGGCAAAAGCAATTTGTTTACCTCTAACGTGAATAACAGACCTAACTTTTCATTGTTTTTTAGCATCAGCTTGCCTATGTTGTTTATGAGGGTTAAAATGCTATGTTATCTAAGATTAGAGAAGTTGTTAGTGGAAAGAGAACAGTAGAAATGTCTCCTTCTCTCCCCCACATTTAATCATGTGTGTAGCAAAGACTCTAAACCAGGAAATTTAGTTTGGTTTGACTATCAAACCCCAAAGCTCAGAATAAAAAACTAAACTGGCAAAGGACCTGATTTTTTCATGCTTTTGCATAGCCATGGGGAATGTCATAAATGTAATGAATAATAATCTGGCCCATGCCAGAGGGGTGTCAACTGTTCTGAAGAAGAGCAGTATTGTCTTGGGATAGGACAAAAATGTTATGTCTCGTACTGCATGTTATTTCAAATAATCCTCTTGATTATCAATTTTACGCAATTGTGTTAAAACCCATGTAGAGATACATCTTCAATAAATACAGGACACAGCAGGCACCATGGATACATTTTTTATAAGAGATCACCAGTGAATGAAGATTATTGTTTGATTAAATTGACTGCCTGATGGTGAGGCTTCCAACAGATAAACACAGCCAAGAATTTAATCAACAAACTGCATCATATTTGCATCTATTCCACATTCTGTCTACTTAGAGAAGGAACAGATGCAGACTCAGTAGGAGTCAGAAGGCAAGGAATCAATAGGGAAATACTCTATTAAGAAGTTTCTGAATTTATAATCCAACCTTGACCTAAATATGTTTAGATTCTCAGTCTGATAGCTCTCTCAAACTGATGGTCTCCAAAATCCATATTCTCTCTTTTTAACAATGTCCCTTTTCTGTCATCATTAGTCTAAGTGAAATGCTGAAATAAATTTTCTTTTTAAGCCCTTCTGACATATGCTACTGCAGATGTTACTCTAAACAGCTACCTCTGCCTGTGGTTTATTTTAGTGGTTAGCCTACATCTGCTTTATAAGGATTTGCTGCCCAAAGTAAACAAATAAACAGGTCCGTTTCAATCCATCTAGGGCACAAAATTATAGCTGCCAGACTCCTTTGTGAGGGAGTCACCAGACTGCAGGATCTTTGGATGCACGTAGGGAACAGCATTATCCTTTACTTTGGCATTCAAAGTTGTGCATAGGCTTGGGCTGGAGGTGGCTTATCCCATGTTCACAGAAGCAACTGTGTAAAAGACAGCTGAATCACAGACTGCCTGTGTTCAAATGCCTCATGCCCCAATGTTTTGCCACAACCTGCGTTTCTGGAAGCTGCATCACAAAGGCAAGGTATAGCAAATGGCTACTTTTCTCTGTATCAAGATAGATGGGATCCATCATTGGCCTCCCACTTTCCCTCGACTTTTATACAGCCCAACCTGTCTGGTATCAGTTTGGCAGCTTATTCCTGAGTAGTTGCAAATAAAAAGTTATGGAGATGAACACGGTTTGGTAGTTACAGGATGGTCCACCCACTCAGTTCTTTTCAGTGAAATGAGAGCCAACAAAGAAAAAACCATCACTTTATGTATTGCTTTCTTCTTTAACAATTTCTTAACATTGTCACAAAGCAAGAGCAATTCAAGAAGATATTTACAGAAAACTGCAAGGAACAGGCAGCCATTTATTACTTAAAATTTAGACAGAATAAGAAAAAAACTGTCAATACATTCCTTTACCCTTGGTAAAGAAGGATCTACACAAAGTGTTTAGTTGCATGGATATGTTCAAAGTACAGCGATTTATGTAGGAAAAGGTATATAAAGTATACACCTGTAACTACACCACACTGTAAATATGCACGTGTGTATATATTTGTGAAAGTGTATCTATATATAAATATATATGGCTACGTATGCATATGTAAATGATATACTTTAATTGAGAAAATATTTGGTTTTACATGCACAGTTTCATTTTGAGACTTGAAGAGTGAAGGCTGTATTTGGAATAATTAAATGTGCAGTTGACGACTTCATAAATTAAACCATGATGGATAATCAAGCCATAGCAGCCTAAGTATATTTTATGCAACATGGTTTTGACCCTAACACAGTAGGATCTTACAGAGTATCTTGCAGTACTCACAGAAATGTTTTTTCTGTGGGTGTAGGATTTATCCTTTCACGAGTTGATCACATGGTGAATGGATTTCTTGATTTTTTTTTTCCAATGTCAGGACAGGAAAATTTAAACCTTTGCAATCTGACAACTCTTTAAAGAGAGTCAAGGCTGTTGATTTATTGGATTAGAATTCAATTTGGGGGAGCGCCTTACATAAGGAAGGTTTATCTTTTGCAAGAAAAATTCAGCTACTATAGGGGCAAGTTATTCACATGGAATTTGTAATGTTGTAAGTAGGATCCCATGACAGTTACTAGGGAGACACCCAGGCATTTCCATAGATGGGGTCAACTGGAGTCAAACCATCTTAAAACAGGTGAGAAGAACCATCCTCAGAAGATGATTGTCTCCTTGCATGGCCTCTAACAGGGCAAACCAATAATGGATGTGTGTACTAGAGACAGAAGATTTTTAGATATCTAAAGCTGTCTGAGACGAATCCTTCTTTCAGTTGCCTAAACTGCCTTACATCCCCAGTGCCTGAATTTTCAGGGAAGGGGAAGCCCACCAAGTTCTCATTCTTTTGTGAAGGTGGAATACATACAAAGGATTTTACTGTTTGTGGAGAAATAAAGGAAATGTGGTCTTTTTTGGTTGGTTATAAGGAAATAAACAGCATAAAATATTCAGGAGTCTCTTATCAATATTAATATAAAAATAGACAGGTTTGGGTTGGACGGGACCTTAAACGTCATCTAGTTCCAACTCCCCCACCATGGGCAAGGTCACTTTCCACTAGTCCAGGAAGCTCAAACATGCAAAAGCATACAAACATATATTATATACAAAAAATCTACAAATGCATAATGCAGAAGTAAAGTAAAAACAAATTGCACACACTAAAATATTTTATCTAACCAAACAGCTGAAAATTCTATCAATAATATCATCAAAAAGGAGTACAGCAAATCTAAGAGTATAATACTATATAATAGTATTATATAATTCATGCATGATGAATTATATAATATTTTCTAAAATAAACACAGTAGGTACGTTATTCCAGTATTTAGAAACAAAATTGGCCACAGCAAAGTTTTTGTCCTTTCAGAACAAAATACTGTATTATTTAGATAGCTCCTGTTTCAGGGATCCAAGACTAATTATTTTTTTTCCATTTAAGCTTCTCTTGACAGAAGTGACAGCAGGTTTAGATAAATCTCATTTTAATTTGTTTTCTCTCATTTTTGTTTTAAGCTCTCCCACATCACTCCAGAGGAGAGGTGCTGTAGCTGAACTCAACTTCAGTCTGCTATTCTCTGCTTACACAAAACCTCCTTTATCTTTAAAAGTGATCTCAGGAAAAAAATAATTTGAAGTACTCAGGGTGTATTAACTTGCTGACTCAAGATTCAAATATTATTGGGTTACTCTCATAAGCTACTTGACCTATTGATGAACCAAAGTACATGTTCAGATTAAAGTGAATGTCTGAATCTAATCGATAGTTTGAAATTTTCTGCTACATCAGGTTTGATGATGACTTTTCAAGCTGTACTATATCCTTTTGACAGATTAAATAAGTATATTCACAGATCTTGTGGCTTTGACAAACTAATCACTGGAAGGTGAGATATATACCTTATGCACCCAGAAGATCTTTGCCACATTGATTAGTTACCTCCAGGCACTGCAGCAAGAAAGCTTCACATTTAATGCTTGAATACTTCTGTCATAGGTGCCAAAAATATTGTGATAAAATGGTTTAGTGGGTAATGCTCAAACTTGTAATAAATAATTCTGATCACTGGTGCCAAGAAGGAAATGGTTTGAGGATCTTGGTTATTTTTAATAGTACTTTTTTATTTGACAGGTATTAAATTCAGTTGATGTATTGTTTACAGAAGGATGTGAGTATAAGAAAGAGTTGGACCCATCACTTTCAAAGTCTAGTCAATGTGAAACAGCTGTTGGTGGGTTATGAGACTGTCCTACTCATGGAGCCTGTCACTGCTTCAGTAGAGATGGGGAGGAATACGTAAGGTTGATAAAAGAGAGCAAACACAATTGATAAGACCAAATGTGCAGACAATACACTTGCTAAATGTTGCAAAGTGGGTTGCAACACTCCAGGTGAAAGATTATGCTGTTTTTTCTTTCTCTCTCTCTCTTATTCAGAGCAAAAAGATAATTCCACAAATCAAAACAAATTTAAAATCCTTAGTAAGCACCGAAGTCCTTATGATAGCCTACAGTAGTAAATAGCTGAATGGCAATTGTTTTACTGCTGTAATTAAAATATTTTCTGGGATTCTCCTTGTCTGTTAATACAGCAAGAGATATCTCAAGTCACAACAAGTAGTTTAGGCCTTTCAGGATATTCTCTGAGTCCAAAAAAAGTATTGAGAGAGCTACCCAGCCTTCAGCAATGCAATTAAATTTTCGAAACTGCAAGAGTAATGGGATTTGGTGTCCTTATAGGAAGAATTCTACTGTTTGCCTTTTATAGATGAGGATTTGCGATAAACACAAAAGAATTTCTTCTCGGTCATTCCCTGTTTTGAACAGGATTCAAATACAGAGACATCTAAAGTAGTAGAGCTGGCTGTGCACTAGTATTAGTAACACAACTCACGTGGTTGAACTGAACATTTCTGCAAAGGAATGCTGTAATCTTTCTATATTGCACATCACCTCTAACATTTTCAGACCAAGAAGAAAGGAACACTTGTATGCCCGTGACTTGCACTGAGAGCAACTTTTTAGAAAGACTTTTAGCTCTAAGTAGATCAATTTTCTGCTGCTACAACAATTTCTGGATTAATATAATCTTAAGGAAAATTAAGAGAATGTGTCCAACAAACCCTGCAAAAAGACAGATTTAATTTATGACAATTTCAGGGTTCCTTTTCCTTGGATAGGTGATTTCACCAATACCAATAAAAAAGTAATTCCTAGCATTTCAAATAGCTTTACCAGGATTTTGAAGGTGGACTAGAGGCTGGATACTCAGACCATCCAGCATAGATATACCTATAGTTCTTGTGCTTGCTACTTTGCTGTGGGAGATAAAGACTGGATGCTGTAACAAATGTATAAACCCTGGTCCAGCAAGAGGCAACATAAATTCTTGTTTGAATGAAGCAGCACATTGAAATGAAGAATGAAGGTCTTTTGTAGTGCTTCTGACTGGAAATATAAAATAGTGTAACCTTGATCCTTTCTTTGAATCTTACAATTTTACATTGTTTGCTAAACTGATAATGGGAAGGGAACTTTTGTAAACATCCTTTTAGATTATTCTTCCTTGACTGCAAGCCATTCTACACATCGGATTATTTTTTTCCATTGTTGTTTGTGAGAAAATTAAAAATGAATTCTCATGCACATTCAACACAATTAGGAACAAATCCTACTCAGTAGCACACGTGTTCCATTATATTTTCTCTGCAGCCTTTTGAGATGCATAAGTCTAGCCACAGAGAAGTCCTTTCATGAAGATCTAAGTCTGGAGGCAAGATACATTAGGCAACTATCTGACACTACTCTCCACCTGTCTGCCACAACACAAAAAATATGACAGGTCAGGTCCTGGATTAAATCTTCACATATGGAGTCAGTGCCTTGCTAATTCTAGAGTGATTCCATGTACTCAGCTTGCATTTGAACCTCCACCTGAGGAACTTGAAGCAGAAATCAACCATGAACAATAAGCCCATAGTGGCTTAAATCCCTCCATGGCACAGAATAATTATCTCTGAAGCAAATCTTACACCTATTTCTATTTGCCTTAAAAGGAACCAGCAACATCTCTATGATCCCACTGAGATATTTTATAGCAGTTCCTCTGCTTCTGTGACTTTTCACAGGTGAAGACAAGCATATAGAGAACTACAAAATATACTATCAGAGCATATATAATTTCCAGTTTATGCACTGTATCACAGTAAGTAAGAATGTGGAGATGGCCTTATAGTGAATATCAGCAGGGCCGGTCAGAGCCAATCTACTAAAGCAGAAACCTGTGCTATCCCTGCCTTCCAAATATATGACTTACAGATAGGAAAAAAAGAAGTTAAAAAGAAGTTATGACTTAAAAATTTTCCATCTGTGACAAGAACAATCCCAATTTAAATTGAAAGTAAATATAAACAGGAAACAATAAGAGGAAACCAACCCTTGATATACAAAGGTAAAAAAGACATTCTTGCGTCCTTCTTTTTCTCTCTATGCCACAGAGGTTTCTACTCCAGGCTCCAACATGATCTAATTATAATCTAAGTTATTATTTAATTGGTTCCTTTCAGGATTTTTTAATACGTTTAATACGTTTTTGCTTTCTTGTTTACACTGAAAATTAGGTCCTGATTGTATCTTTCCAATTGATAATAGCATTTCTTTTGAGAATTGCTGCAAATTTTTTGTCACATTAGTGTGTGTGGCTGCATGCAGAAGTAGGACATTTCATCCTGATAAAATGCTGATGTCAAAAAAGCTAAGAGATGTGTTTAAGACTTAATTCCAAAAGACAACTTATACTTTGACCTATATTTTTTTCTTTATGCGCAACAGCAAAGACTCATGCTATCTGTTGGGGTGAATCAAAATGCAAATCAGACCTGCAACTCATGACACCATGTCAAGATATAACTGTAATTTGCCTTGTTCATGGCATAATCTCTGGCGTGATAAAAATATGAGCTGTTTGGAATGTAACATTTTGACGAACTGGCTTTTCAAGGAGAAGCCTTTGATTTTACTCTTCTGTACTTGTACGAGAGTTTGATGTCCAAAGTTACCACCATAAAGAAATTTGCTTATAGCAAATAAGGCTACTAGAGTAGGCAAACCTATTTTTAGAGCCTTGAAGTTGTCCAGAAACTCAGATCAGATTATAAAAATGGAAAGTGAAAAGAAAACCTGCCAGATTATATTAAGAATGTAGTGCTGGGAGGTTAATTCCTAGCTATTGAGTTTAGTGAAAAATACTTTAATATATATAGTTTTCCAGCTTTATTTAGGGTTCTTAACTTTACACCATTTGTTGAGTGGTAGGTTTGGTTTCAATTAAGTTGTAATTTGCTTTACGTGCTCTTCCTGGGTGGTCTTGGAAGACCAGTTGTTTTATTAAATAGGAACACTCTGAAAAAGAGCAGGCTTGAAAATAATTTTTAAATTTCAATTTAAAAAGACAGTGTGTAATTTTACAAATTACACACTTTTTATTGAGAAAATTACAGCCGTTTACAGGTGATTTAATTAAGAATCTTCCATGGATATAAGGGCGCATCATCACGATATGTTGCCAGAACATAGGAATTCATTCATGCTTCTCACTTTGCCTACTCCTTGAGATGAAAAAGAACCATGTAGCACTGTAGAATTGTACTGACAGTGAGATAATGAATCCAATTGGAATTCAGATTTATTAGTGGCAACCCAGTGAAAGCTCCATACACTGTTTGGCTCACAACATAGGCAGAAGGATCCTCAATTTACCACTAAATTTGAATGTAAATGTGTTCCACTGAAGTAAGAGGAAGATTTGTGAGGGTGTCTATTGGACTGGTGTTGAAACCCATAGTAGGTCATCCCCTACTGAGAGCACAGCACATCTCCTGGCTGAGAGGTGCTTATCAGCTTGTTCACACAGAACGTGGCTGCTGATGCCATAGCTGGGTTTCACTGTGTCAGGATACCGGTGGTTCATTGCAAATCTGGGCTGAAGTGTAATGACATTTCTCTTGCTTGAACATTCTGGAGAGCAGGGCTTATGGCAAACCAGGAAGCAAAGTGAGTCATCAATAACAACATGAAAAATTATTTGTTCCATGATTTAGAATCCTTGACTTCAGCTGTTGTCACCTGAAAAGCCAACAAAGTCCCTCTTTTGATCATGCCATAGGTGAAAATTACGCTGGCCACTGGAATCCTTAACTGCAATTATAGTTATCGTCAATATGGTTTGGAGGACTGCTTTCCTTCCATTTCCTGTTGAAAAGAACATACAAATTCAATTTTCATATGTCCTTCTGAACAAGGAAAAATATTTAATGGATGAATATAAGCTGTGTCAATTTCCTATAGTAGAATTGAAGGAAAGAATACCTTCTGTTCAAACACATTCTTGGTCTCTGTTTTAATTCCCTGCAAGGCAATTGGTCTTTCTCTGCATAATTTTCCCTCCTGGAAAGTGAAGATAAGGAGTTTTTTCTTTTTTCTCTTACACTCCAATGTACTAAAGTTTTAAAATACTAACTTAACATAGCATTAATATAAGTAAATCTGCCACTCTATAGTTAGATATACAGCAACTTACCATTTTGTGTTACGGAGAAAACCCTCACATTCTTCAAAGGTTTTATTATGACTAATTTCAAATGCTTTAGTTATTTTTTTAGCTGCAAAATTATGCATAAAACAAAACTTGATTTTACTTCACATTTTTGCACTGGCTAGATATTTTCTTTAATTTTCTTACCCCTTTACAGATGATAGTTACAGTCATAGATAAAAGAGTCTGTAAGCATATACAACGGTGGTCCTGAGCAGGAAGCCAAAGACACGTCATTCATGTACCCAGAAGGATTGGAAAGAACGTACAATTGGTGTTTTCATTATGACATAGGTTAGTACTATTGCTTTTAATATATTAATCACATACTTCATAACTTTAATAAATAATCTGCCTCATTCAGGAGCATTTTTAAATTTTAATATCTATCTTAGAAATATCTAATATATTTATTTAACTCTCCTCTGAAAGACTGGAAGCTGTCTCAGTTAGAGATATCCTGGCTCTTCTGAGGTGTTAGCTTCGGAGCCTGGATTTTTTTTCTCCTTTTTACTTTGAGGTATAGCCCCCATCTTCACATCACCCAGAATTTTCACATAAATCCCCTGTTATTGTTGGAACATCTTTGTTCTTGTCTTTCCTCTTTATCTGGCACATTACAATGAATTTTTTAGTTTGTGGTTGTGGCCTGTAATTAGCAGTATGGAGGGCAGCAGCAGCACACAGACCAGAGGCTCTGAGGACCTTTACAGCTTAAATTTTTCGTCCTGTGATGACAGGAAAAAGAATTCAGTTGCTGAGGCATTTCTTTCAATCTTATGATTTTGGATGATATGATACTGTCAACATTAGGTACTGAGAAATCATCTCTAGTACTTTCAGCTTCTTCATGTACCTCTTATTTTTTCTGTCCTCATAATAAGAATGATAACAATAAAAATATTCAATAAAAAAAGGAAAAGCCAGCAACAAGTACAGAATCACAAAAATAAGATCAATAACTCTTCAACAGCCTGTGGTCTGAAAATGACAATTCCCTGTCTTTTCCAACATGCTTTCTTTGTGACTGGAAAGATGACAGTGAAAAATATTTTTTAGTTCTGTTTTTAATATGAATTGGACTAAAAATTGCATATTTCCATTAAAGTTTCAGTATTGACAGTGCCAAACAAATATATAACATATTTAAAGCCATAATATCAGTAATAATGGAAAATGTAACATGACTAATCAACTACTGGTTTAGGCTCACCACTTATTAAAACTCTTTTCCATTGTCTTTCTTGTTGCCATTCTCCAACCTGCTTCATATTAAGTTGTTAAAAATAATGTGGCATTTAATTCTATATAAGGATGATATTGTAAAAAACCCAAGAGTGTCCAGGCCCCACGGGGAATGGCTGCTCCAAGGAGAGCAGCTGGGAGACAAGAGCATTCCTTGGACATAGGTACAGCAGGACCATACCCTTCCCACGCAAGCCTTGCCAGGCAACACACAGCACAGGAGCAGGGCTGGGATGGGGTCAGTGACCTGGGCCAGCCTAGAGACCTGCAAAAACAAATGACTTCAGAAAAGCCTCAGCAGTGGTGTGGACCAAGGTGTGGCCAGGACCCAGCCCACAGGTTAGGGTGAGGATGAAAACAGGTGAAATGAGTGGCCAGGGACCAACACACTTACAAAAATGTCCAGGCTGGAGCCACAGGCAGGTAACCTTTCTGGGTCAGGTTGTGCTGACATATTTTACCATAGCACTACCTGAAGTCCTGGTTGCAGTTCTGATAACTGAACCTCCTGGCCACAAGTATCTTATAGACTGAAAAAAAGCTTGAGCAGAAAGAGTAAAGTCACACCAAAGAACGCAGCAGCTTGATCAGCGTGACCTAGCAATATTAAGGCAAATTCAAAGGCAAAATGAATTGAGTTTGGACCCCCTAAACATCTGCATCTATTCTGTATATTGCAGAAAATCAAGGTGCTTTCCAGATCAAGCTTGTTGAATTTTCAAGTGACTAGGTCACTGTTTTCCAACCTTCTGAGCAGTATTTAATCTCAAGTCTGGTTGTTTTGTAATTTTTGCAATGTCTTTTTGGGGGATGACTACCTCTCTCTGGATGTATTAAATATTTAGGAAAATTTCAGGTTTGTTTGGAAAATTTATAAATGTCAGTTAATTTTCAAAATACATTTCCATGCAGCAAAAAATATACTCTAGACAATTTGCTTTTGAAAAAGCTAGCTAAAATTATTTCAATAGAATAAAAAATATTAACTACATAAAAGTAATATTTTTTCCAAAATGGTCTAAAGGAAAGCAAATCTGATCTTTAGATAAGATTGTGTTTTAAAATCATCAAATCATAATATTTTCTTTGATTTTTTTACACAATGAGCAGTATCCAATGGTACTGATATTTATAAAGTAGTGAGAATAATTTACAGGAGGTTGAAGACACGAAAGAATGTAATCAGTACTACCACAAAAAAATAGGCGATAATTGCAATAATAATGACGTGTCATGCTGTTCAAGTTTATAGTATGGAAAAAAGAAAAAAGTAAGGTTTAAAATGAAAAATAAACATGTCAGAGCTCTAGAGAATATATTTAAAGGTACATTGTCCTCTTCACTGTTCCTTACCAAGATGTATTGTTTAGAGTAGAAGAAGAAAACAGTAATTTTTTCCATTTCTATATCTGCCTTCCAAAATTCCTCTGCACATGGGCTTTCAGATGGAACAGTAAATGGGAATTCCACCTTCTTTAAAGCAATAATCTATCAATGACCTTTATGGGTCCTTTCCAACTTGAAATATTGCACAAGTCTATGATTAAAAAATGACCCAAGAACTTTTGTCTAATCAAAAAACTTCGAAATAAAAGAAAGGCAGAAGAAAGGAGTTCAATTTTTCCAGTCACAGATAACAATTGAAGCTTAAACCACAAAATTTAATGTCACATGAAATCTCACTTTCAGAAAGTACCTTGAAAACAGAGTTACTGAAAACAAAATGAAATAAATTTTAAAAAGTTTTAAATCATGTCCTGTGAGCTGTGAGAAGAGTAGCAACAGCATTATTAAATACGATCACGGGCATGAATTACCTATGAGACTGGGACTGCACAAAAAGTAGCCAAAACATAATTTATGCAACATTAAGTTGTTAATTTTCCTAATTTTTCATAAGAAATTATATAATAACCAAAGATTTTTTTCATAAATGGGTAAAACCTAGGAAGGTAATACAGAAATAGATGATAAATTTATAAGACCGAACATTTTATTGTTGTAGCAATATGTCAGTAAAACGTGGCACAATGAAGGTCTCTAAAATATGAGACCTTTTTGATGTTAGCTGTGATAACAGAGCCCAGTGAAGAGTTCACTTCTATGACTTTTTCTATTTCCACATGCTCAGCAAAGGCATCAGGAGCTATGACATGTACTGATTTAATGACAGGACTAAGAAGCTTAGAGTGACTCTATTAGCAATGTGTTCCTCTTTTAATACACCTCAGGTCATATTCTAGCACTCCATGGTACAAATCTATCTTGCACTCAGACTGATGTGGGGTCTGGGCTGCAGCATATATAGCAAACTCACTAGCATTAATTTGGCTTGCTAGATAAGAGTGAAACTTGAAACCATGGATATCTGAGCAAATATACTCCCAACAGTCATAACCAGGATTATGCAGACAAGGCTTGTGTTTTGCTAATTGAGGAGTTATGGTATAGGTAAGTGGAAGTGTAAGTGTGCACTTGCACTTTTAGTCTGGAAACAACCTATGGAGCTCTATATCCACCCCCAGCTTCACCTGCCATGTAATTGCTAAGGCACTGACCTGCTTTAAAATCATATCTAGTTTAGCTATAAAAATATGGTAAGCTTCAGCTCCTAATTGAGCCAAATGATATTTGGGTATGTAAAATATAAATGTCTATTACATGAACCAGCTGTTGAGGCTCAGCTGCCCTTCTGTGGGTGTCACCCACCGTATCAGCTGCTTTCATATCTGGAACAAGGAATGGGGATAACCAATACCTTATAGCTGAACATGTGCTGATTTTGTGCTGAACGTGATTATTACATTGACTGTGTACTGAGTTTAGGGTGACCATACTTAGATGTGTCTGACAGATGTTAATGGTAGCTAAATCTCACTGTCTGTATGATAAATCATGTTAATTTTAGATCATACTACACAAATAAAAAGACTTAAATGAGACCCTAACATAGGCAAAGTCAGGATCTGGCTGCCTTTCTTTTAGTAAGAAACCACTGTATCAGATGACAGAATAGCTTTCAGCTATTTCTATATTACAGGGACTTTTTCTAATTCATGTCTTCTTTGCAACTAAGAAGGAGAAAGTTATGTGTTTGTTTATAAAACTGCTAGCAGGATTCAGAAAGCTTCAGAAGCCAACTCAAGTATATTTTTTACATCAAAAAAATAAAATTCAGGCACTTTCTAAAACTAAAAAAGAATTCTGTGATTCTGTAGTAACAGAATATGACCTGCATCAGGCTGAAGTCATCTTCAAGACTGATTGCTCAAGACGGGGAGCAGTATTCTTAACTTTCTCACAAGGCAGGTGGGGATCAGTTGGCTGTTCTGCACAGCATGGAACATCCATAGCATGAACTCTCCCTGGATCTGTAATGAGCTACTTGGAAGTCTGCAGTGGCTCAGTGCAATGAGGAAAGGATCATGTGTCTGAGTGCTGTGCAGCCCACCTAAGGTCTGACCTTACTTTTGTGAAGTGAGGGAGGCTTTTTGTCATTAGCTTCAACGACAGAAGGAGTACTGTAATGAACTGGGCATTTGGCTCAGGATTAGCCTCAACTAAAATAGTGCAGCGTATGCAAAGATCTAAAATGAGCATTTTTTATAAAACAAGCAGTTCATCCTCCCACAAAGTATTCCATTTATATAAATTTAAGAGATATGCTCTTCATAATAAATGCCTTCACCATAGTGGGAAATATGTTCATCAATAAATGCTCATCAGCTGGTGGCGTAACAGTGCAAGGCATGAAAAGTTCTGCCTCCTTCTGCCTTTTAACTATTGGTGTCATTATATTTACAATATAATTACAACACAGAAACTGGAGATTCAAGTAGGATAAATTTTGTCCTCTGAACAGAGAAGTAGACCTCCTTCTTCTACTCCCATGAAAACCACGGATTTTTCAAAATTTACTAAATTGCCAGGGAACTGCTAAACCATGCTCTCAGGGCACGAGTCAATACTTAATACTCAATAAATACAAGTCTCATTTTGTCTTTAAATTATTGACACACAGAGTAAGAAAAAAAGCAGGTTTTTATGTTTTTTCAGGATAAGGATCCTGCCTCCTTTTGTACGCTTGTTTATGTAACATCTGACACAGATTTTTAAGCACTGTAAAAAATCATACAAAGCATATAACTTATAAATCCTTGCACACAAAAGATTTACAACACAGAAGATCTAACTGTGAAACAGAGCTTCTGCAAGAAATATTTCCCTTTTTATATTAGCTAATATCAATAAACTGTGATTTTTCATTGATATCAGAATATTAAATTGTCTCAAATTCATTCACACCACAAAGCAAAGGAGTTTTCTGGAATTGGCTCTATTTTGATGAATGCATGAATGCACAATGCTTTTTTTTTTTTTTTTTTTTTTTCTGAGAGTAAAATGAGAAGTGGAATATGAATCGAAAGGGGGGAAAATGTTAAACTTTGCAAATAAAGACTTATTGCTGCATTTTTATGTTCAGTTTTGCTGCAAACTTTATGATATTTATAGTTTTTGATTTGTTTACAGAGTCTCTAGCATTGGCACCCTGACATTTGTGTTTAATATAAGCACTGTTTCCTGACACCTTCTGGAGAAAGCACTGAAAATAAATAAAGACAAAAGATGAATATTTTTTAAAAGCCACTGTTGAATATGTGCAAATGGGATTTCATAATGGTCTTTTCAACAAAAGACAAAACGTGTTTTCTTAAATCCATGAAGCAATTTTCGTTCCCTCCCTTTAAGACACAACCTGTTTCATGTAGTTCAGCTGAATAAATTTTATTGTGGTATGGAACTGAGAAATGCCAGCATCAAAACTTTAATAAACACAGTGTTGAATCTTTGAAAATTAATCTGTCAACCATGGTTTAGCAACCATGGCTCATTTTGGAAAGAAAAATACCAGAGTAACACAGAAATAATTTAAAGCCTAATTTTTCTCACAAAGCAGGATTTTATTTAATGCTTTTCTTTTTTTCCCTATTTACTGCTAACTTCATTTGCTTCCTACCCTAGATGATGGCCCTGAATTGCATAGTTTTCTACAGTATGGTATGTGATTGATTAGAACTGAAGTCTGACCTGCTGTGTGCCATTTCACAGTGCCTTCTCTTCTCCTTTGCAGTCTGATAATACCAGCCTGACAAAGCCTTGCCACGACTGGACTGGACTTACTGTTCCTTCTAAAAAGAAATATTTTTGAGGAGTCAGAAAGCCTGTCTCGGATTTGGAATTCTTGTTTTGAGAGTAACTTTTATCTTTCATGATGTTTGGATAGGTTTCATAACCTTTTGGGAATTTAGTTTCCTATTTCTGAACAGAAGTTTGGATGAGAGTTTCCCTCTTCATTGGCAAAGAGAAGCAATGGGGGAAAAAAAAGCATTTTGTTATTTTGAAATAATTTTCTCCTTTCGTCTAAACACTGTGTGAGAAAAAGTGCCCTTCATGATGGTTATTTTTTCTTAATAAATAATAAGGTATTGCATAGAGAAAATGTTGCAATATACATTATGAAATGTGAATCATTAGAACAATACCCCCCATCTCTAAGGAAGAATTTGAGGGGTTTTATGGTTGAAGTTCCAAGGGTACCAATACTGCAATGCACAAAAAGAAGTAGAAAATATTATTTTATCATTCACCTGAAGAGACTTCATGGTAAATGAAAAAGGAAAAGGGAAAAGAAAATTATAACCAACTATCTGTTAAAGCCCTAAGAAAACAAAACCAAAAAATATTTTCTCTCTTCAGTTTTCACTATAGCCTACTGAGTGTCTCATAAACTGCTACTTCACACCTGGTTTCCTATCCTCGTGGTAAAGACCACCACCACCAACTGCCTTTAAATCCAATTTTTCTGCTACTTTTTCGTCTTCTAGTTGGCTTCCCTTCCAAATAATAGTCATTTGAGTATGTCACTGCCAAACTATAGCTAAAATTTAATAGAACAGTTTAACTCTTAAAGTTTATAAAGCAGGAACTATTGTAAGAAACAATAGATTCGTTTGTTGGGGTTTTTCGTCAGATCCCCCCAATTCATTAACAATTAGAGTCTCTTAATGCCACAATTTTGGAAGTCAGAAGTGATTTAAAGTGTTCTTAAATAGTTATTTTGGGAAGGTCTACTCTCACATGAGGTAAGTAGACTTTCCCTGTATGAATAAGAGCTTAGGAAATCAGAATAATTATTCTAATGCAAACAATTAATGTAATCACAACTTAGAAATGAACACTTGTATAAACAAAGGTGATTAGGTAATATCTGGTGGGTCGTCATGATTATGAGAAGATCTGGGCAAATAGAAAGGTATTAACCAGACTGGAAGGCAGCACATCAGTATGCATTAGTATGCTGGGGAATAAAAGAGTTAGGATGAAATCCAGTAGCTTGGGTTCTCATTTTATCTCTGCAACTGTAGTTTTCATGTGTTCACCTCAGTACTTCAATGTCATCTTAGATTTTAAGTGGAGCAAAAGTTTGTTCTAAGCCCAAAGCAAAAAAACCACAAGCAGACAAAAATCACAGCAGGCAGGACATACAATGTAAATGATATCAAGCAAAGCTCTCTTGAGACTTAAAGTCTAAATCCCATTCAATTATTCATTCCAGAGCTGAATTAGTCCCTTAGAGAAGAGCACAAGGTTAGTATTAGGTCCATGAGGTCATGTAGATGTACTCTGAAATGATTTATTAACTCAAGGGGTATATATGTGCAGTGACACATTTCCATCCACCCTTCCTTCAGTTTAGACACGGAACTTCATAGAGATTGTCTGGAAAAGAATCAGAAGTACAAACTGAAGAAACAGCAGCGTTTATATTATTCCCTTTTCAGCTGGAGGAAAGATGGGGTTTTACATCACGATCTGAATGCCAGCAAACCAGAGAACAGCTTCTGAAAGGCAGCTGCCTTCAGAGAGCTGGGTGCTCATCTCAAGGAGCCCCCTTTGCCACTTCATTAGCAAAACGAGGTGGGTGAGTTTTCAAGTGCATAACAAGAGGCACACAGAGTTTTGGCTCATAATTTTTTTCTGAGGAAGCAGGAAAGAAATAATACCTAAGCCAGCCTCATTTCAAAAATGCAGTGGATGGCAGGTAACGTTCATAGGCAAGGCGTAGTGCTAAAAAAGGTCTTGTGAAACAGTGCAGCCTCTCCTAGAGAGAGTGACACTGTGCACACAAGGCAGTGGTCTGTAACCAGCTGCTTCTTCTCCCCACTTCTGCAAATCCTGCCCTAATTTCTCATTTAGCACGAGGCTTGTATAACAGGCTGCTGCATTCTCACTTGTCAGCAGGATCTGAATATGGGGTTTACTGGGGAGGGGTCTCTAGTAATTTGGATTTGAAATGTTAAATCTATAAGGATGATGGTAAGCTCAGACAATAATGTTTCAGTCAGTAGACATAGCAGAATTGAAATGGTCCTTGCACAGCAGTATTGCTACATGCAGAAATTGAAGTTAATGAAACAGCATTCTGGGACTGTGAACTCTATCAACAATTTACAGTCAAAGGCTCATAATAAAAGGCCTAAACATGGTCTTTATTACATTGCTTCCCCGCATCTGCTACAGCCACCTGCTTGCAATGCAGAAAGTAGTCTTCCCTCTCCTTTATCTCCAAGAGATCAAAACGAACCCAGTGGAGAAGAGTTGCAATCATTTCCAATGAAGTTTTCACAACAGCAAATGACATTATCACACTGATTGCACTGAAGGTGCTGATTGCACTATAAACCAGCACAGACATTTTGTCCAAGAACAGGTGTTTTTTACCAATATCATATGGAAGTTACAACCAGCCTTAAAAGGACAACAGAAATAGTAGTGTTGTCTCAAATATTTTTTGTAATCTTAAACAAACATAGTAAATTAGGTGATGAATCATATAACCATGTATATGCTCATTTTCCTCATATTGCATTATATATGATCCCATGAACTAGAAGCCTCTAATGCTGGAGTGGTGACTGATAAATCTTGATCATCCTTGAAGTCAGCTCTCCCCAAAGACTGTTGCTAGGTAGCAGAAATGGATGTCCAAAGAATGTGCTGTAACCTAACATAGTCTGAAAATCTACTATCACCTCAGTGATCAAAGCTCATCTAAACTGCAACAGAAAAAAACTTAAAGATTGTTACTGCAGATAGTGCAGTATTTTTACACTACAGCTGGACACCCAATTTACTCTGTGTCTTTTAAGACACCTCTAGAACAAACTAGAGAACAAAGCTTTTCATTTCATTGCTCTTGCTTCCTTTTAATCACTTCTTTCTCTTTTTTCCTAACCTTGGTTTACTGTCCTAATTTCTTTAACACTTCCCTTGGCTTCTATTAAGTTCTCCAAAAGGTTTATGTGCTTTCTTGCTAGACAATTTCTTCCCAGGTCCCATGGCTGTACTTTTAATAACATTGATACATTTCTCTGTGTATTTCTTGGTCTACATTTCTTCTGGGTCTTTGATTTTTCACAGTAAATGGTGACTTTTATGAAGCCTTGTTATCACTGCCACAAATTCACTGTAGAAAGCAATCAGCCCAGCTCCTAAATATGATCCCAGAGTATTACAAGGTCTCCAGTGCCTTTATTAATACTAGTATATATAATTAAGTCCTTCTGTACATTTTTACAATACCTGCTGAAGGTGCAAAGGACATTAAATATCAAATCTTTTTCCTAGCATCACATAATCTGATTTTTTTCTGTAGACTTAAAATAAGATTTGCCCTACTACTTTTGCCATTAATTTGCTGTGTGGTGCTGTCTGATGTCTATTCCTTTCCTCACATCTCAGTTTAACTGGTGATAAAAAGGCAGGGGAAATATGGGCTATGGTTAATTAAAATGTCATATTAGTATTCTCACAACATTCTCTCCTAAAAATATGCCATGTAACCAATCAATTTGGAATAGAAGAATAAACTGAACAAGACAGAAAAGACTGATATGATGGATTGTATTGATCCAATAGTGCAGTGTACCATATTTCTGATAGATTGGATATGCTCATATTCACTGACTCCCATTAGATACCATAACCACTGTCAAATTCTTTCTAGAGAGGAAATCAAAGAAAAAAATACATAGATGGCCCACACGACAAAATTACCAAATGATTTTGTCTTCATTTTGATACAGTGTATGACAATAGGCCACTTGTGCTGTAATACCAATTTATTTTTGAAATAGCATCAGAACATCATGCTAGAGCAAGCAATAGAAAGACGGTTCCTGTTCATCCTAGCACAAACAGCACAAACAGAGGATTGTTAAAGGAGATAATGATTAAACACATTTTAGCGATCAGTGACTACAGGTACTCTATAGCCACCACGTACTCATCACTGAGTGGTTTGTACTGGTCATAATGTAGTTTTATTTTGAAAAGAGATTACAAGAAGATTAATAGTATGGTGTTCTAATTTTTTTACAGAGAGTATTTTCTGTGCATAAAGATTGTGCTGGAAGAAAGTAAAATAGTGTTTATGAGAAAATTTGACAAACAGGCAATCTAGGTGAACAGAGTTGGCAAGGTGGCACTTGATAAGATTTAAATCTGTTGTGCTAAGGAAGCATCTGCTGTGGAATGGCTCCCTCACAATGAGCTCTATTAATAACTTAGATTTGCCAGTGGCATATGGTGTTACAAAAATATATCTGAATGTTCACTTAGTTGCATGCCAGACTGCCACAGAAATTAGACTTGATTAATGTTGTCAGTGGGACTATACAGGTTTTTCAAGTTGCCTCTAGTTATTCATCAGGTGCCCCATGTCAGTCTGTGACTTCTACGAAAGCAAGACATTTACAATAAGCTCACAGCCTTAGTATCCATATCAGTGCTTCTGTAGCTTAATAATATTTTGGTGGTATTTTATTTTGTTTTCTTTCTGGTTTGGGGTGGTTTTTTGGGCTGGGGGTGGTGGGGTTTTTTTGTTTGTTTGTTTGTTTTGCAGGATTCCAAAGGTCACAGAAAAGCCTCATCATCAGGAGTACATCCAAATGCTTCAAACATTGTTCTGCTCAGCTTTGGACTGGCAGTTTATTAAGACAAGAGGAAATGGGCAGAAACGGATGTACAGGAAGTTCTACCTGAATATGAGGAAGAGCTTCTTTCCTGTGCAGGTTACTGAGCACTGGAACAGGTTGCCCAGAGAGGTTGTGGTGAATCCCTCACTGGAGATACTCAAGAACATCTGGACACAATCCTGTGCCATGTGCTCTGGGATGACCCTGCTTGAGCAGGGAGGTTGGACCAAATGACCACTGTGGTCCCTTTCAATTTTACACATTCTGCGGTTCTGTAATACCACAGTGAATCAGGCAAGTATTGAAAAACTATCACAGTCATTTTCCTGCCCCACTATCAGGTGACTGAGGAGACCAGATCACTACTGAGATGTTGCTGACCCATTGAAGAACAGATCTCAATGCTGATCAGCTCCACGTATCAGATTTTGAAATGCAGTATGACTCAGATGATACATTTCAGGTTTCCTGTCTGTCGCAGTGGAGCACATTACTGAAAGCAGCTTGCAGAAGGCAGAGGGTTTAAGATATGCTGAAACACATGGGCCACACTTTATCAGACTACTTCTGCCAACCTCATCAATTATTTCAAATACAAAACTAGAAGGACTGTCTTACTTGTTTCAGGCAATTCTCCTTGTTACTAAAGTAAAAGCCTCATATTTATGCTGGTTGACAGCAATAGACATAGAAAGAAATTGCTGAGCAAAATGTTGAATTGGAGTAGATGACACATAATTCTGCACTGTCTCCTGGAGAACTTTCCATGATTAAAGATGATCGTGGCAATCCCATAATAGAATATCACGCCCTGTGAACTTTCTATGGCTTTTAAAAAAGGTTTACGAGTTATTCAGAAATTTGATGGGGTTTTAATGCCTTACCTTTAATTAAGATTTAATTACTGTTTATAGAATCACATTGTCAAAAGAAAATCTTTAGGGTTGGTATATATATATATATATATATATCTATATATACATATCTATATGTATATGTGTGTGTATATATATATGTTACCTTTCAATTTCAGTTGACTTCAGTTATGAACACAGTATTATGCAATATCATGAAGTATCCAGTGTAGGCTACAATATAAACCTAACTGAAAAATTCAGGGCTTACCTAAAGCTAGAATGGTTTATGACTGCTTGATTCAGCTCTTGGCAGTGAAATTCCTATACTGATCCTTCACAGATCACTGGTAATAATTACCCCACCCGGGGTTTGCTGGCATTGAGGCACAAGCTCATGAGGACTGACTTCACATAGGATATTTTGTTTTTCTGGCAATTAACGACCCTGGCTTTAAAATTTTCAACCACTGCCTTCAAACTGCCTTCTGGCATCGTATATGTTTAAGGGTAAAACACAGAAGAATCATTTGACACTTAGAGTCAAATTTAGCTTTTTTTTTCTCCTTCAGTGCAGGAGCTGTTAAAGGCAAAAACAACTTCCAGATCTGTGCTAACTTTTAATAATTTATTTAGAAAATAAAATATTCCCTTACATGTCTTTTAAACAAATACTTTTTTTGTTGCTGATATCTAATTCTTCTCTAATTATTTACAATAAAGAAGAATATACAGCAGTCACAGCACCACAGGACACTATGTGGGAAATCTCTCCACCACCTCCTTGGGTAGTTTGGATGTGGCTGACTGTAATTCCGGATTATTGAGTAGTCCTGTGAGTGCTGGTACAGTTTCTGTGAAATCAAGAATAGCCTCCATATTCAGAAACTACACTGGTATTTCATGGTATTGAGTCACATGGCAAGACTGTACAGCACATGCAAATATGCATAAACAGAGATTCTGCATTCAAGGTGACCAGATCATGATTCTTCATAGCAGTATGTAACATTTTTCTCACCTACAGTTCCTTAGATTCCAGGGACCAAGGAGTCTCAGAAAAGCAACAGCTTTCAAAGACCATTTCTGTTTTGGAATTAGCTCTCCAATTACATTGGTACAGCTGAAGTATGTAAATCCATTTCATAGCTCTACTTGAAACTAGCAATGTCCAGCATTTAATGTTATCTCTTGTCTTGCACTAGTAGCAAATGATCTGGTGGTATGCAAGAAAGGTGAATGTGTCTGTTGATATCCCCTCAGTCTGGACACTGAGAGTGTTTCTTTCTTGTTTCTATCCTGTCTGCAAGGCAGCTGCTTTCTTTTGAGTATAAAAGGTTCCTGTAAAAAGTCAACTTACATATTCACAATAAATTGTCCAAGATATTGGTTGAACACATATTCTGCCAAGCCCATGATTATTAGGCATTACCCATTTTATTTTATTACCTGACACTACATTAGCATGCCTCCCCACACCCTTTTAATTCCTAGAAAGGAATCACATCCAGTGGAATTTTGTCACAGACCACCAGGTCAGAGTAAGGAGCAGGATGAAGTCTACTATTAACAACCTGAGGATATCCCTCCATCACAGAATCACAGAGTAGTTGAGTCTGGATATCATCTAGTCCAACTGTCCTGCCCAAGCAGGGTAAGGTAGAGCACTTTGCTCAGATCTGTGTCCAGTCAGGTATTAAATTATCTCCAGACATGGAGACTCCACAGCCTATCAGAGCAGTCTGTTGCACTATTTGATTACCAATAAGTAAAGTATTTTTATCATTCATTCTTGCACTTCCCCATACACCCTTTGCCTTTTGTCCTGTCACTGAACACCACAGAAGAGAGACTGACTTCAACTTCTTTACTCCTTTCATGAGGTATTTTTACACATGGCTAAGAGCCTCCTGAACCTGCTCTTCTCCAGGCTGGATAGTCCCATGTCTCTTATTCCCTCCTTGTATGGCAGGTGTTTCCTTTTCCTTGGTCATCTTGTGGCCCTGCCCTGGACTCTACTCCAGTAAGATCCCATCTTTCTTGTGCTGTGGAGCCGAGCACCAGACCGAAGGTTCCAGATGTATTTCACCATGGTTGACTATAGAGCAAGGATCAATTCCCTCATTTACCCTCTTCCTAATGCAGCCGAGGGTGCTGATGGCAGCTTTTACAGCAAGGACAGATTTCTGGCTTGTGTTCAACTTGGTGTCCACGAGGACCCCAAGATCACTACTGCCCAACTGCTTGTCAGCCCATTGGCCCACAGCCTGCTGTGGTACCAGGGCTTATTACTCCCTGTCTAGAAAACCTGACATTTCTACTTGTTCAACAGATTCCGATCTTATTTCTTCTCAGCTGTTCTTGGAGGGTTTCAATCTCTGACCAAGCCCTGAGCAGCCTAGTCTGACCCCAGATCTTCTTTGGGCAGTGGGTTGGACTACAGACCTCCTGAGATCCCTTCCCACCTGAGTGATCGTGTGGTTCAGTGACACGTTTTCTAACTCAGGGTTACAATCAGTGTTGCCATTCATGACACAGCATAGTTTTCTGAGCAAAGTATTGACTTGACAACAGAGGATATGTATGAGGGACATCCACAGAAAAAGAACAAATTGTTCTAAAAGTATGTACTTTCAATTTGCTGCAGAATTCACCAGTGACTTAACCAAATAATAATTTCAGAAAGGGAACTTTGAGTACAGTGCACCTACTCACTTTTTCACTCTGTTATTTTTCTTAATTTAGTCTGTTGCAAATATCATTTCCTACAGCTTAAATAATGGCACCAATAAGGATATCTAAAACCATGTTTCACCAGTTTCACACATTATGTCTTACTACAGTGGATTGATAATTCTGCATAACTCTTCCTAAAATATGGGCTTTGTACTGAATTTTTTCTGGCCTTGGGGACTTTCCCGCCCTGTTTGTTCCATCTCTCTAGAGAGGTATTCATTACACTAAGAACTGATGTAAACCATAATTTTTCACCTCAGAAAATAGACTGAGCAGTGTTAATGTACTACTGTAAGATTTACAAGCCTTCAACTCACTTCTCTGCTACACCTGAAACTTAAATAAGTGACTTGTCTCTTCCTTTGCTTGGTTTCCCATCTGTAGTACTGGTATAATCTCAGTTTTGTGTTTTTAAGGATTGATGGGAACAGAAAGATGTAACAGCAAAGAAAACAATTTAAGTACATAAGGAGGAAAAATGCAAAAACTGAAACTTGGTAGTCATCAGTAAGTGAAATCTGGTGTCAGCTGAAATGCCAACAGCAAACAATATAAGTGTTTTATAATATTTGCAGCTGACGTATATGTAATTAAGTGAGTTTTCTACAGCACTGAAAATTTACTGGGCTAAGTGAGTAGGATAGTAGGTTATAAAAGTATTAATACCACCTCCTTCATGAGGTCACATGAAAGATTACTGTATGAAACTCTGACACTCTTCCAAACACATGGAAAGCAGAATTCATAAAAAAAGCACTGCTGTTCCAAAAGCAAGTTATCAGCAAAGACTTTTTTTTTTCTGTAAAACCTTGTTTCTGTTGTGTTATGAATCATTATTTCAGAAATACATGTCTCTAATTTAAAATGCTCATTTGCCTGGTTTGAATGGTATAAAGATTACCATAAGCACGAAATTCATTTTGATTGATTGAAAAGGCTGAAGAAGTGCAACTAAATCTTTTCAGCTGAGACCTGTGTAACATCTGCTTTGTCTGCAAATTGTTTCCTTTAACAGTTTGTTTTAACGAGTTGTAGCTTCTTACTTCAACTACTGGGGTTTTATTGTTGTTTTAGCTGAAGGGGAGGGGTGGGTTGTGATACTTTCTCACTTGATGGTATGTTTTATGAAAATTAACCTATGCATGTACAGGCAGTACTTATATAGGTATTACTCTTTGCATCTACACATTCATTAAGCCAAGAAAGTTTAAAAACAGCAGAAATACTTTAACATGTTTTGTGAGATATTTTTTTACCCACAGTAACATGTAAACACCCCCTTGAGCCTTAAATATAAGTATGGAACAATTAACAACCAAATAGGTGTCAGAATTAACTCCCTTTTCAGTACTTTGCTTGCTTGATATATTTTGTTTTCATACTGAGAGAAAAATGACATAGGGAACAAAAAATGGTTTGTCTCACTCTAAACTGCTTGCGAGTAGCTACAGTAACATTACCAAAGAGCAGGGAAAGTGCAAATTATGGATACTTTTAAGTTAAGGACTGCTGCGGGTCACCAAAAAAGTAAAACTCCAGTGAATGCCCACAGGAAGAAAAATTAATCATAGCTGTCTTCAGTATAGTCAAGGGAATCAATCACTGCAGAGGATGTACTCATCAAAATCACGGAGAGGGATTTAGTCTTGGAGTGGTTCTAAATCTGGTCCCAGGTTCTCAGTGACCATTAGCAGTTGGATTGCATTAAGAAGGAGCACTCTGCGCTAGTTTCTGAGAGCAAACTTATTCACACGCTCAGAAATTACGTGTGATATCAAGGAAAATAGTGCAAATCAAAGGCCAGCTGGGAGGTTTGCTTGAAAATTACACTCGTGACCCTAACCTGAGATGCTGAATAGACTGATATATCGTCTTTCTAATCCTTTTAGTCCCAAAATGATGCTTGAAAGAATTATTTCTAACAAACTAATCATCTATTCTAGAAGTTTCTCTCCTGAAATATTTTGATGTCAGTCTGCTTTTTAGATAGTCTCCAAGAAACCAACTGTTTGTTTTTTTGAATTTTGAGAATGTTCTTTTTGATGCAGGTTAATAGGCTATACAACCTTTCAAATACTATAGTTCAAGACCAATATTTTCAAAAAAAGAATACTTTAGAGGTGAGCTTAAAGATGCCCAAATAAGTATCTTGTGGCAGAAAAAAGAATTTGCATTGTGGCTCTGTGCCAATAAGGACAGTACAAATCTGTTTTCTTCTCCAATGCAGCTTCCTGGGGCTTTTTTCCCCTAAAATGTTGTTTAAACTTAGGGAAGGAGTTAAGTAGGGGAAAACGAAGGGAATTTTTTCTTTGGTTTGTGATTGTTTTTGTATGTTTTATTAGTTGGTTAGTTTCTGTGAGTATTATTTTTTTGTTTGTTTGACATACTAATTCCTGAGAAATTATATATGAAAGAAATCATAGAATGGTTCGAGTTGGAAGGCACCGTAAAGATCATCTAGTTCCAAGCCCCCTGCCATGGGAAGTGATGCCTTCCACTTGAACAATTTCAGGGAAGGGGCACCCAAAACTCGTCTGGGCAACCTGTGCCAGTGTCTCAGCATCCTCAGTGTAAGGAATTTCTCTTGATATCTAATCTAAACCTACGCTTTTTTAAGTTTTTGTATATGACCCCTCATCCTATCACTGTATCCCCTTGTAAAAAGTCCCTCTCCAGCACTCTTACCAAACCCCTTCAGGTACTGGAAGACTGATATAAGGATCTCCCTGGAGCCTTCTGTTCTTCAGACTGAGAGAGCCCCGGCTCTCAGTTTTTCTTCATGGGAGAGGAGCTCCTTCCCTCTGATCATCTCCATGACCATTCTTTGAACTCACTCCAACAGGTCCATGTCCTTATGTGGAGGCCCCAGAGCTGGATACAGCAGTCTACAAGAGGAGAGGGGCAGAATTACGACCTTTTCCCCTGCCACGGGGAAAAGCAGCCACGCTGCTTTTGATGCAGCCCAGGACATATTTGACTCTCTGGGCTGCAAGTGCATGTTGCTGGGTCATATTGAACTTGCCATCCACCTACACCACTGAGTCCTACTCCTTAGGGTTGCTCCCATTCTCAGCCCAGCCTACACTTGTCCTTGTTTTTGTTTGCTGCCTTTAGTGGTATGTTTTCCAGTCTTGGCTAGGAAGGTGGTTGTAATTACAACTGCTGTAAAATTACAGCAAAACTACTTGTCTACAGCAGATCATAAAATAAGAAAAGGAAGCCTAATTTGTTACTTTAAGGCTTCTCTCTAATGCACTATATTAATTGCACTTCTAGTCAAGTTCTCTATTTCTCTAGCAACATGATTACAGTGCAAACAAAGATGAAGGCAACATGTTAATTGTTAGGTTATTTGAGTGGGTTAAATCACCTACTAAGAATAAGATAGCAAATGTTATTTGTTCTCAATTATTAATACATTCAATCTGACTGAGACTGTACATAAAGAAACACAAGACTGGGGGATTTAGTGGACTAGGAAAATCTCATTCTGACTCCAGTGTTTGTGACATGGACCCACTTTTACTTGCACCTTTCTGAGGTAATGACCCTTGTTAATGATTTTCAGCAAACTGGTGGAAAGAAACTAAAAAGCTATTTCCATCTCAACTTTTTCAATGCATTTGTTTATTTTAAGACCAAGTGATCATTTTTCTTCCCTCTGGCTTCTTCTTTATGAGGTACAGCTATTTTATTGCTGCTGGCAAATGCAGAATATATCATAGGGTTCACAGGAATAGTTCTGCCAGACATGAAACTGGAATTTACTCCAAATCAGCTTATACCTAATGCAGTGTCATCATATTTAGAAATCAGGTATCATTTTCAGTTTAAAGAAACAAATAGGACTACACATTTTCCCATGATGTTGTTCAGTCAAGTGTATAATTTGATTTTTTACATTCATTATAGCATATGGTTGGAAGTGTCACATATGGTTGGAAGTGTCAGCCAAAAGTCAAATGGCCATTCTTCTCTCACCTCATATCCCAGTTGTCCTGATATTTTAATCATTTTCTAGTCTCCCACTGTGATGTTGGAATATTTCTGCTTGGATTTTCATATGCATATATACATATTTATGTGGAAAGTATAACTTAATAAACTGTTAACACACAGATTCAAAAACTGACTTTGAAGTAAGGAACAAACCTGCATTTTTCATATCTGCATCAGGAGTTGTCAGTGTTTATTTTAGTCTAATTTATTCTGTAAACTATGGCTTACAAATACTTTAAACATTGAACAGATGAAGCCTTAAAAATAGTTATATGGAATGATTAAAAATAATCCTTATGTACTGTCACTGTCCTAAATATTATTACAGACTCAGATCCTGCAGGTATTTTATTCAATATATGTGTGTTATCCTGCCTGAGGTGTTATGTATCATCTATGAAGTACAGTCCTTAGTGGAAAAGAGACAATCAGTCAACACTGTTACTAGTTAGAGTTAATATTTTCAGTATTTTTTAGGGTGAGATGTTGTCTAATTGCTATTAGAATGTTTGCAAATTGTGTACAACTCTATCCACAACATCTTTGAAAATTTCATCTACAACTCCCTGAAAACTAGTCAGACTGTACTTTGTTTATTGAACAAAAGAGGAATTTGCCATAATATTTTGAGAACTTTACATCAATCTGGATCAACTTTTTGGCTGCATGCAAAGTAAGACTCTAAATGAGCTGTTACATTTGGCTGTTAAAATTGCTGTGAAAGCCTTCTTTTAAACTTAGTTGTTTATGAACATGACAAGAAATGGAGTCTTTTATTCATTACTTTCTTCTTCCGTTCTCTCAGGCAAGATTGTCAGATGATGAATAAAGAAAATAGACTATTTGCTTAGAGAAAGGAGGAGTGACAAAGACTTGAAAAATGTGAAAACATAGCTAAATATAGCATATGATATTTTCCCATCTTCTCTATGAAAACATTGCCATCTTTTACTTCTATATGACAGCATGTTTAGAAAAGTGTTAATTTTCAAGTTGTCAATTCTATCTTGTGCACTAGTTCACATAAGGCAAAAACTGATTTATTTTTGTTCCGGGGTGTTTCACTTATTTCTTCTTTTTTTTTTTTTTTTACTGTATGTGTTGAAATGTCATGGTGTTTTCTTAACAGAGACTTCATTATTACTGGACTAAGGACAGAAGCTATAGATAGAAAAGAAAACTTTCATAATTACTATTGAATTCTAATAGATTATTTACATTGGCTTTCTCTTTTGCATAATTTGCCATTAACTAGTGTTTTTTTCTAGATAAATTTCCACCTAAGCTGATTTAGCCTTGGATAGCCTGGGATGATTCTGGATTCAAGCTTTTTATGAAAAATATTCATTATGAAATTTGCTACAACCTCAATCTGGTACTATTGGCTTGTTTTTTGAATGAACCAAGAGCAGGCAAAGTGAAATATAAAATTCAGTGTAAAATGATAAAGTGTATATATATATATATATATATATATTTAAAATTTTTTTTTTGTACTCCTCCACATCATTAGATTTCTAACCCATGAGGTAGGAAGAGCCCGTTCCTGGTGTAATGTGTACTGAGACTGTTGATTCTGCTCTCTCCAGCTCTCCTTCCCTCTCTGGAGAAGCATTCCTCAGTGTGAAAAGTGGTGTGGTTATTGTTTCTTCAGCTAAGTCTGAGTATCAGCTCAGCCTCATCCTCTTATGTAGCACATCCACAGTGTCGTTTCTTTAAATTTATCTTTCTACCCAGTGTATTGAGTCCTTCTGAACCTTCCAGCTACTGTCTTCATCAGCACAATGCCAGCACATGAGCTGACTGAATACCATGATCATCACTGCCTAGCTTCCCTCACAAGGAGTGACAAATCAGAGCTCTCACTAGTCATGTTTCTTAGATGCAGCAGAGACCATCTGAAGAGTATGCTTTTTTAAGCAATACTCAGGTGACGAGCTGTATTTTTAGCTGTTGACCTTTTGTCAACAGATGAAAGTGTCTCTGGAAAGTCTTCCAGCTACAGACAGCTGTGGGAAGAGAAAAAAAGATGGAGATGATTTCCAGGGGAAGAAAGAGAGTGGTAGTCTATCAGCCTCATCAGCAGAGGACTTAGTAGGACATTGCCCAAAGACAGAACCATTTCCTGTTGACAACAGAGGTACATAGCCTGTGTGGATACAGGATGAAAAGTCTTTCTCATAGAGGAACCTACATGTTATAGACATAATCTTTCCAGGATAAGATGCAGGCATCAGATTTAGACACCAGGGAGTGAGTCATAGGATGAGAGGTAGTGGTTTTAAACTGAAAAGGTAGGTTTAGATGCAATATTAGGAAGAAAGTCTTCCTGACATAGGTGGTGAGGCACTGGCTCAGGCTGCCCAGAAAAGTGGAGGCAGCATTCCTGGTTGGAGGAGGCTTTGAGGAACCTGAGTAGTGGAAGATGTCCCTGGCCACTGCAGAGAGGATGGAACTAGATGGTCTTTAAGGACCCTTCCAACCCGAAGCATTCCATCATTCCACGTTTCTGTGATCAGATACGAGATGTATAACAGGCAGAGTTGCTCACTTCTGAGCTCCCCAAAGAGGCATGGCAGACCTGACCCATGCAACCAACACATCCAGAGACCTGTTCGGCTGCTCCTGCAGAGGCCAGTCACAGGCCACATGGGAGGCCCTGTGCTATCCTGCATGTTCCCCAGGTGCTGCTTTAGGTCTTACAGAACTTGTTTTATGCTTGCCAGCCTTGGGTGGCTGCCTTGGTTCTCACAGGAAACAGAATTGGACCATTTCTAAATACCAAAGTAATTCCCCTAAATAAACAGGATCCCACTCTTGATTTTTTTTAACACAATCAGCTAATTATTTGGATGACATCTTTCAGATGATATATTTCAGAAAAATATTAATCCTTCTCAGGAGATTTCCTTTTGGCAGTAGATAATGTTACCAATTTTTTGGTTCGACACAGAATTATGCTTGGTTTTTAAATTAATTTCTGCTTCCAAAAAGTTTAGGAAGCAGTATACTGGGTGGTTTTTTCTGAGGAATCTGATTTTTTCTAGCTTATGTCAGCTTTTGATTGGTTTAATCCACTCTGAACTTTACATGCATTTTTAGTCTTTCAGATTATTATATACAAGTAATTGATCTGGAATTTCTGGACAGATTTTAAGTGCACAAAAACGTTTGATGTGTTTCCCTAGTGAGATACCAAGTTCATGTGAGATGCCCAATGATAGGGAATTCTCCCACAAAGTACTCAGACTTGATAGTGCCAAAAATTTGATTTTATCTTGGGCAATCCAGAATGATATTTCTTTAACATTGCTTCTAGGTGTAGTTCTTTTATTTCCTGTGGCCTTCCATTACACCTATGCAAGCATTTACTTTGGTACAAAACTAATATGGAAAGCACAGATTTGGGGGCTTTTTTTGGTATTTTACAAATTCTTTGTTATTGTTTTACAGTCCTAGTGCAAAAGTCTGCAACAAAGAGAGGCCAGACTGGGGGATATTTCTTTAGAAGCCTGGAGGAGGTACTAAGAAGGAAGGGGTTTTTTGCTGTCAATTTGCATGGGAGGTATCCATATATTATGGGTAAAGGTAAGAGCTTTCCTACTCTCACAGCAAAAAGGAAGTCACGGGGTGACATTACCACAGCACTAAGCTGATGGGTTTGCCTGCTCCAGAGGCTTTGCCTGTCTTCTATTTTTCTGCACCTTTTCAACTAAAAGCCCAGGTAAAATGTCAGATAGAAGTGCATGCAATGAATATACAAAACCTGAATTTGAATGTCCTTCAAAGTACCTAGTCTGCTTACTACAGATGCTTGTATTCATTCCAATGGACTTTTACATATAAGATAAATTAGGAAAAGAGGCCATTGCCTCATTGCAATGAAAACCTGATTTTATTACAACACAATGTCTGAGTTGAGGATAAGAAATGTGCTACCTGTAGATAGAACAATTGAAACAAACAAAAAAAAAATGTGTAAAACTTATAAATTACAAAAATATATCAAAGATGCACTCCTCAATTTATGTAGAACCATAGACACCCTCACTGCTGGGGGCAATGCTTTCTGAAGGGACATGAAGTCTGCCACTGCTGCAGCCCCCATGGTCTCTGTGCCTGGCTCTCCTGTCTGCCTGAACCCACAGCCTCCACCTCTGTCCCACCTTGTGCCTCTTAGGCAGCTCCTAGGGAGGAACAGCAGCCTCCCCCCAGTATCGGCGGGGGGATGTCTAGTCCAAAAAAGACAATACTGAAAGCAATTACACAGACTTAAACAAAGGCTTATTGGGTGAAAAAAATGTCCTAGAAAAGGGTGAGATCATATATTTTTCTTGTTGGCAATTTTATCTTTTCGTTTAAACACACACAAGAGCATGTAGATGCCACCAGGATATCTACGTCTAGTAATGAGTAAGATCACTGGTAAACACAACATGGCCTTACTGAGTTTTGATAGGAATCACGTCTGTATCAAGCTGACTGTCTTTTGTCGTGTGACCAATTATGCATTTTTCTTATGCCAAGTCTGTTTTATGTTGTTAATAAACCAGATCATAGTTTCAAATATTTCTGTGTGTGAAATTTCAGCATTTCTCTCCTGCAACATGCTTTGTTATTTGTTGTCCCATATTGCTAACAAAAAAAATCTTGGTGAAAGCTTTGAAGTCTCTCATTTGGCTTGAGAATTTTGCAGGTAATTTTCCTTTTCTATGAGAAAGGACACTTATATATTGTTGCTTTTCCATAAAGGTTATTATTTTTCATCTTTTTAATTATGTCTATTTTATTTTTACAATGTCGTTTTTATTGTGACAAAGCAGACTTTGGGAAAAAAAAAACAAAACCACCACCAACAAAAACCCCAACCCCTCTTGCTTTTACCAGCCATAAAGTTACTTCATGGTGCATGAGGGAAAGCAGATATTGAAGAACTTCATAGATGAAATAATGCATTTGTCCACTTCACCTTTATTAGAATGGAAAAATTCCGAAAGAAATACATGGGGTTTCAGTTTTATTGCTCCCTGTTTGATTTTGTCTCTAAGTTCTTAATAATTAATTCTACCTCATTGCTTTAATGTAGGTAATTCTTCAGAAATTCTGCAAATGAAATCTTATGTTGAAAACCTAAATAGCTCCTTTAAATAAACAGGGATGTCAATAAAACTTTACTAAAAATAAATTAGCAATTAAAAATCCAATTCAGCAAAACATCTAATTACACACGCACTTTAAGCATGTGTTTAATCTATAAATCCCGGTGGAATTTAAGTAAAAGTTTTGAAGTTAAGAAATTGTGGGCCTAAACAAATAATTTCTTAATTGCTATAAAATTGTAAAATAATAATATACTTTCAAGGAAGCTAAAACAGAAAACAAGGGAAACAAAACAGATACTTCTTCAATTGTTCTGTCTTGCTCAAGATACAAATAAAAACTCTAAACAGGTAAGTTTACATGGCTATGTTTTGTGGGTGGGGGTGTTTTTTCATTTTCACTACAGTAGGTTTTAGCGACATGATAAAGGAGATGAAAAAAGGCAGAAAAATTATTTCATTCCAAGTTGATTTAACTTTAAGCAAAAAGATCCACTGGCAATTTGAATTGTACTGCAGTACAATCTCAGACACATTCAAAAGCAGATTTTTGAATCAGGCCAGGATCCATTTATTGTTATAATTTTTTTTGCTAACCTGTAAAATACGCTGATTTTGGACAGAAGCAATGTGTTTGTGGAGCATCAGATGGTCAGAAATTAAACCTCTATCAGATTTTTTGATGAAGGGTTCCCATGGAGTCATAAGGTATAGCCATAATACGAAATATTGTTTTCTTCCGGGGGAAAAACCCCACAAATATTTGTGTCTTTACATTTTCAATTGCACATCAGCTCTGAAACTTCACAGAAAAATGCAGATAATAGCAGTGTTTTTTAATTATCACAGTGCCTAGAAGGTCACAGCATGATTACTAGAGTAACTTACTAAGGCTGAAAACCTGTAATATGGTGCCATAAGATTTGCCCTCTTTTTTGAACTTGTCTTAGGGAACTACAGTAGTCACACCAGTCCTACTCTGTATTAGTAATTTTATTTACCTACATGTTGAGATGTGAACTGACATAGCTGCATGTTTGAAGACTTGGAAGTCAGGCAGGAGATCAGATCAAGAGGACAGCTTCAAAGATAAGGACAAACTTACAGATCTCTTGTGTGGATAAATGTCAATTATTCAAGCAGAGCCCATAGAAACTCTCGAAGTCAGTATCACAGGGTGACTGGGCACCTAGCTGATGCTCCTTTCATGTCAGATATTTGATGTCTCTCATTATACAAGCCATACCTGCTGCAACAGCAAGTTTGTCCATATGTCCTACTTTATAACCCATTTTACTTTTATTGCCTCCTGGGACTACTAAGCAAACAGAGAGAACAGGGAAAACCTTCTGGCTGGTACATGTGAAGTCTTCAGACACTTCAGAAGTTCCTTCGCAGCCTGTCTCACTTTACAGCAGCTATGGATGGAAAACAGCAACCCCTCTATAAACTCAACTGTAAGTAATGACCTCCATATGCTTAAATAGCTTGAGGAATATTAGCTCATTAGTGAAGATACTTAAATAGTGTGGTATGTGCAAAACTTACATTCAAGTGAATTCTTACCAGACAGCTATGCCAGGTTTCAAGTAATACAGTTATATTCTATACCATTAATAGAACAAAGAGCCTTGTAAACTATGATGTACATTCAAGTTTTGCTTGATTAGTTAAGGGAAATATTTGTTCCTGGCCCATTGTCAGCTCTGTGATTGTGTATCAATGGTGATAAGAAACTTTCACTGAAGTAAAGCTTTTGCCTGCCTAAAGATGACATCATTTTGTGATACAATAAGTGCCGGTAGCTCCTGTTACAAACAGCATGTATTCCTTTCTTTTCAGTAAGCATTAGTCAAGTATATGCCCCCTGATCAGAAATTAGAATTTATTAAAAAGAAGCCAGAATTTATTAAAAAGTTAATATATAAAATGTCAATTCTGAGTGCTCAGCGATTTAATGTAGATGTTCTTTGCTTAATTTGTTCAGATGATCAAGGGAACAAGAAGGAATCACTCCTACAGAGACCACAATAATTTTAATATTCATCTTGAAAATGTAAGAGCTTGAGCTAGTCCAGACTTTGCAGTTCAGTACAAATCGAAAAACTGAGTCTATTTTTGCAGGTTTGGTTCTGGAGTATGAATCAAGCTGAGAGGGGTGTTCTGTTGCTTGGTTTGGTTTTGATGCTTAGTTTAACCAGAATCAGATGAGACATATTTTGGTAATATGCAGATGATGCAGTCTCAGATGATTTTATTAAGATGGGCCCCAGGAGAAAACCATCCAGTGATGCTGAATGTAAGTTTGAGGAACAATTAAAAGAAGAGTACTTTTGCCTTTAAAATTGCTTTTATCTAATCTTGAAAAACATTTTTGAGGATGTGGATTTTGAGCATCTTGATTTTTGCACCTTGACCTGCCCTATGTGCCTGTCACAGACACCCTTTGATTATCTGAGTTATCACTTCAAAGCCAAGGAGTCTATCAAAGGCCTGCATGTATTCACCACCCTCTAACATATCAGCACTATGAATACAATTTCAGTATGAAATGAGGAATACCTGGTTTAAAACCATAATGATAGATTTGCACAATGTATGAATATCTAGCCAACTATAAAGTTTATAATTAGAATTACTATTCTTTAATTCCACTCCACTCACAATTTTCTCCCCTTCCTCTTTTAGTCACATTATTTGATCCTCAGCTTAGAATTTTCTGTTCCTTCATGTCTTCAAATAATCAGAGAAGTTCAGATGAAGGCCTTGGTTGGCACAACAGTACAACTTAGACATGTCTTCCCCCAGCTGAATGTGAATTATTTTTTCCCTTGTATTTGAGCTTATTCTCCACTATCTATGGTGGCTGGTGAACCTACATTACAAGAGACAGAGAGTTCTCAGTAAGACAAGTCCCTAGAGCTACAAGAACCTCCTGCAGTTAGGGTGACCAGAAAGGCTTTTCCCGGGAGGCATTGTTCTGTTAAATTAATCTACCCCAGTTTGGCTTCCCCGGTTGGCTGTTGGCCCTTGCCCCTCGCCACTCTCCCAGAGCTTCCCCATTGGTCCCTTCTCCTTAGTCCCGCCTTTTCCCTGCCCCAGATAAAACCCTGAGCTCACCATTGTTCTCATCTTTGCCTCTGGACCCTTGTATGGTGTGGAAGCAATAAATGCTCCTGTGGGAACCCAGGCAAAAAACCTTCCTGCCTCTTTGCCACTGACTTTATACTGAAGCTAGCCATGCGTGCATGTGTGTGAGCCACAGAGTTGAGCAGAGACAGTATTACTATCTCAATATAATTATCCATTAAATACATCCATAACGGGATTTTTTTGTTTCTAAAAAAGTCACTAGTATTATTCACTTTATTCAAAAGTGCATTTTGGACTCTGCTTTCCAAAATAATATTAAGATGTAAGATTGCTTAATATTAAAAAGCAAACAAACAAGAAAAAAACCCCGCACATTGAACACCAGGCTCTGTCACACACCCAGCTCTCTGACTGCTGTAAGAGATTTTTATGCCAAGTGATGTCTCTATTTATAAGTTCTTGTATTTTCCACTTTTAAAAATAACCTTTCCCATTCTTAGAGTTTGATGAAGTTAAGCGTATGCTTCTCTAATCAGTGTAAGATAGGAACAGAAGAATAATTACATAGCAGAATGAAATAGTCCAGAACTGGCAGAGGTTTCTTTATGTAGTAGTAGTCTAATGAAAATTTTGGAATAAATAATGATATATCACAGTGTGATGATTAAGGATAGCTTCATAATCAGTTAGAAAGATAGAAAGGAGGTGTCTGTCCACTGAAAAAATATCATTAAAATCAGTCCCTAATTTCTTTGGGGAGAAGGTGGACAAGTTTCCTCAAATTAATATATAGAAGGAGTAGGCCCAACAAGATTCTCATTTAGTTATTATTTGCAAAACTTTGTCATGTGTTTTTCTAGACAAATTATCAGTGAAACCAGCATGAAGCCAGGAAACCTTACAAATACCTTTAACACGGCACTAGCCAGTTAGCTCAGTGATATGAGCTCCTCAATGGCAGTTCTCTCAGTGCTTTCACATGAGATGTGTGATATGTTATCTGCTACATAAACCACCTACACTGTATTTCTCATGTAGGTTTCTTAACTCAGAGAGAGCCTAATACAAGTAATGATTACAAATGGTTCTATCAGCCTTACCTTCTCTTCGTTACCCTAGGAGGATTTTCACCAGTCAGGCTGATGACTGAAAAGTAAGTCAAATGTGCTTTTGAAAGAGCAGATATCTAACTTAAAGGTGAACTCTAATCTGACTAGAATCCTTGCAAGGGAGCAAAACTCCTTAGGGACAAAAAAGCAAGCTAATTGAAAGCTTCACTGTTATATCACATACGAGTAAGTAGTATTAGAACTGCAGTTACTACCATTTAATAATTACTAAATATATTAGTCCATCACAGATTCATGGTTTTCCCCCTAGAAGCTGGAATAATCACAAATAAAGTGTTGTATTCTGTTTCTTTTGCAGGGCTTCTGTTTCAGGAGAGGCCGTGAATATCAGAGTGGATGTTCAGGCCTTCAGTCTGAAAAAAAAAAGACAGAATAGTGGACATTTAAATTAATAAAGAAATCCAAATTTCCTTCTTTGACAAAGAGAAAACACTACAACATTAGATAACAGTGTGCCTTTATAAAAATATGTACAAATATATGACACACAGAAGGCATGGACAGGAATAATCAATATATGCTAATAAACTCAAATCCATTATTTTTGGGGTAGTCCTAGTAGAAAATGTTGAATAACAACATCCTCTCTCAGATGTCCTTGCCTTCTTTCAAAGCTGCATTGCACAATGAATCAGGCAAGTGTTTGAGAACTTTTATAATGAACAGAACTGTAGTTTCTCACCAGAGTATTCAATTTGGGTTTCAACATTAGGCTGATCCCCTCCGTCTCCTGGCAGAAATGGTGTCCTGACAAAGAGACCATCTCCTCTTAGAATACAGTCATTTATAGAAGAGGATGTTATGTTCTAGGTAATTTTGGAACACTTACTTGACTTTAACCTCTGACATGTAATTCTTGCACCTTGAATTCTTCTCAGTATTAAAAATACAGTATAGAGCTCTAAATACATGGTCTTCACCATTTGGAACTAATTTTATTTTTTTAAATATGTGATAGCTCATTTTTATCAAATTCCTCACTATTTACATGGACTTTTATTGCAACCCATTTTACTTTGATTAGGTTTTATATACTGTATTCAGAGAGAGAAGAGAGTGGAAACAAGTCAGATCAGAATCATTATGCTTCAGCATCTCATCTGGAATTCTATAATGAGAAAACTGCTATTGGCAATCTGTTCTTGCTGCACTGCTCCATTATATCTTGTCAGTCACATAGTTCACTTACCATAATCTTCCATACAAGTTCAAATTCCGTTCACATCTAACTGAAATAACATACATAGCACATCTGAGAAATTATATACTTCAAGCTGTCTGATATGCCATTACTGGAAACAAACTTTTTTTTTTTTAACTAGAAAATCAGCTGTAGGGCTCTCTCATTCAAAACAATTTCAAAAGTTCCTGAATCTCAACATAAAAACTTCAGATAAAAAATGCCTAACATTACTGGAGATGTAACACTGACACTGACAAAGAGTCTAAGCCATTGTCATTGCAAGTTGTCTTATAAAGGTGAAACTTACTATTAAATATGTATTTCAAGAGAATCAAATTGTTTATAATTTTAGGGTATGCCAAAAATCTGCATAAATTTTGAAAACTTAAAGGAAGTGTCTATTAAAAATATTCGAAGGACAAAATTAATAATGCTGATGAACTGGAGAGGCAGAAATATGCTGTGCACCTGTTAAGGAATTTCTGGTTTTAGACAAGCATATCCGTGTCAGAAGCCCTTTTGCACAAAACTTCAGCCAGAAACTTCTGAACGGGTGCTTGGAGTTGTGAGAAGCTGGCAGCTGGGCAGACTGTATTAGAAATGCAAATTCATAACTTTTTTGTCCTTTTATCTTTCACCCTTTCTGTGCTTAGACCTCTCCTTGGGCTGGGCCTCTGGTCACTGCTGTTATTACTTGATTTAATTTGTTGAAGACCAGAGGAGGTTGTCAGGATTGCCTGCTCTTTCCTCTGGTACAGCAGAGGACATCAGACTTCTTCAGGTTATCCCCATACCTAGCCGCGTAGTTTGTAGTTCACAAAACAATCTTGAATAAATTTCTATGGCAGTCTGCATGATTGTGAAATCCTGCTCCACCATGGTCTTTGCACAGCATCTGCTGTCTCCAGAATAAAGAAAGGCATGGTGGACCTATTTCACCTCTCACAGCCAGTTCCACCATAAGCAAACCTTTTGATGCAGGTGAGCTTCTGCAGTAAGGGCAGAACACCTTTTCCTACATTCCCAGTACACTGCATGGGATGAAAATGGTCTTAAAGAGGTGTCATTCTCCTCCAGTTTTATTGTTGTCATTTTTAGTTCATGATTTGAACTAGTCCTTTTGCATTTAAAATCAAAGTTCATTACTGAAGGATGTCATGTAGGTTTGTGACAATTTAACAAATTTAAAGTCCTTCCATGAAGTAAAAGAAAGAATGGTGTGTACTTCTAATTGTCTTCTTCCATTCTTGTTTAAAATCTTTGTTAGGTATCCTGTTGGCTTACATTAAAAAAAAAAAAAAAAGGAGGGAGAAGGATTAATTTAATATTTAATTAAAAGTAGCTTAATATATATTCATTCTAACATAAAGGTGGCTATCATCATCTTACATGAGATGAATCTTAATCATTGTAGTTTCCATTTTATTGTTGTCTTGTTTGCTTGCTTAGGGTTTTACAATTTTACATTTGAACTTGTTTTATTTTTTTTCTAAATGATGTATTATACACTGTGACAGGACCCAATTGAATGATATGAAGCTGAGTCAGGGGACATTTAGGTTGGATATTAGGAAAAGATTCTTCACCCAGAGGGGTTGGGCACTGGAACAGGCTTCCCGGGGAAGTGGTCACAGAACCAAGCCTGACAGAGCTCAAGAAGCATTTGGACAATGCTCTTGAGCATGTGGTGTGACATTTGGAGTTGTCCTTTGCAGGGTCTTTGCAGGCCTTGGACTTCAGTGATCCTTGTGGGCCCCTTCCAAGTCAGGCTGTTCTGGATATGGTTCTATGATTCTATGCTATAGGGGAAGAAAAAAGGTCATTTTTTTTTTTTGCTTAAGAGTCATGACAAACTGAAGAAGAAAGATGCATAGAAAATCTGAAAATTTCTGAAAATTACCTCCTGCTAAGACACTGAAATATATAATGCCAGTGGCAACCTTTAAAAATTATAGTAGCCACTGAGGGTAACCATTCAAAGTTTGGATTGTATATTCTTCTTTAAATATATGAATATGTAGTGATCTCTTAATTTCTGATGTATGAAAACATCCAATAGCTAAAATAATAAAATATTTTTTAATTTTTAGAAATAAAAATAATTTTTAGATCTCATAAAAGTTTTGCTATCATGTATGAATTAATTGAAAACATACCCTTCACTTATAGATAGGGAAAAATGGGGTGTCTCACTGTGAATCTAACAATCATTTCTATTCTTATGTATTCCAATCAATTTTGACATGGTTATTTGTATTTTCTGTAAAGAATCAGGTATTGTCTGTCACAATCATGCTAATGAACATAAATGTTGATCTTCTTTACATATATTTATATGCATGCATAAAGTTAGTCCTTGAAAACAGATGATTGAAACTCTGCAAAACCTGGTTTCTTACTCTGTAATGCACTGCAGTTGTCAAACAGTGCATTTTTTCAGGCCTGGAGCATAGATAGCAAGCAAAATACACACTTCAATATTCCTCTTTCTCTGATCATTCAAATATTAAATATTTCCTATTTCTAGTTACAAAAAATGACAATGTTTCACATTTTAGTAGAGGGTTATTCATTCCAGTATACAATTCCTTTCTAATAAACAAATTACCGCATAATTCAAAAGAGCCAGGAAAATGTGACTCTACTATTAGTCAAACGATTTCAGAAAACACTATCCATAACCATAGTGTGAAGATGCAAAAAGTGGAAAAGATGGTAATTTTCTGACAAAGATAATTTTCAGACTGGATCCTCTTTTTTTCCCCCTAATCTAGAAATAATAGGGACAATTTAGACCAAGCTTTGATGTTCAGAAGAGTCAGTATCTTAGCTGTTAAGACAGCTGATAGCTTAATGCCTTTGGCTTATTATCTTTAATTTCAGAAATACTCATCTTCTCATTGTATAATGAGATTTCCCCCTCCACTAAAAACAGTCCAACTAGCCTGTCTCTTAATCTAAAGATAAAGCCTTAGGTGAATAAGACATGACATAAAAAGTGCTATAATGTGTTGGGTATCAAAAATCACTTCAGGAAAAGTTTCACACAGAAAATGAGAGCTCATTAACTACTCTATAGCATGAAAACTATTACTTAAAATGTGTTATCTTTGTTCCCCCCACTTCATAAACTTAAAATTGCTTCATACTGTGAAAAGTGTTATGGCAATTAATCAAAAAAGAATTAATAATACCATGTCAGATAATTGCCAGCAAGTAGGGGATTGTAAGTGCTACCACCTGCAAGACACATGGAAAGATTGGAGTGGGGGAAGGAGGTGGGCTTGTTTGGTTCCAGTCTACTACATTCTCCTTTTAGAAAAACCTAATCAGAAAAAAATATGTTGTACTCAATTCTTAAGTGCATTTTTAGAGTTAAATCTATATCTATTTAATATGGCTATATAACATACAAATTAAGCTTACTTAATGTAATTCTTTGTAACTGTTAGACTCAGAACACGCCTTTTTATTTTGCATTGTCTTCAGTACCTGCCATATCATCACAATTAAATAGTAAAAATTTTGTCCTTTTGATAAAGAAACTTCTAAAAAATAAAAGTAGGTAAGAAATTGGTTTTTTTGAGATGCCTATCTCAATTTGAGAGTGGAAGAGTTAATGCTGAAAATGAAAAAGATGCCTAACAAGATCAGAGTAGCCATTTGTTTCCTTCTGTTTTCAATTGTGTGGGAAGTCAGCTCTGCATGCTACAAGACCCATAAGGCATTTCATGAAATACTACAAAAATGGAACAACTTAGAATAAATAATGATAGAAAATGTTTACCCACAAAGCAACTGTGGTTCTGAACAAAAATAGGTTTTTATTCATTTAATTATTTTAACTATTTTAGACTTTATGGTCTTAAATTCACTCTTACCTTGAACTAGTAACTTTTTTATGTTACGTAGCTATTGGCAATTTTTTTTTCCTAAAAGAACTGAATATAACGATTTTGGCAATTTTTATATAATGAAAAAAACTCCTATGAACTTTATATTTATGATTTTCCTTTTATATTCATGACTCTTTAGGAGAAGTCTTTATTATTTTGATTATTTCAATTCTAATTTTTAAAATCTGGACAGCTTCATATCTATTATAATTTAAAAAATTACTGAACAGCAATATAATTTCTTTAACTGATGGTATAATTGAATATTATTCTGTTCTCATGCATACGAAATTTTTAAATTTTTTTTTATAGCCCACAGTCACATATAATTCCTGTTTTAAAAGAACCAAATGTTCTAACCATATGGGACACTTCAGCAATTTAATCCAGCTCTGTAAAAAAACCTACTCTAAGCCTAACCCAGTTAAAAACCTCTGAAAAAGTAAAGAACAGTTGCCTAGAAAAGTAATAAGGCTGAATAATTTCCAAAATAACCAACAGTACTGCTTTTAGAAGGGAGCCTGAGGGCTTTTCACCAAAATTTTCTAAATGAGATAAAAAAGTACACAGATGTCTAAATAAGTGTACTGATTTCCAGGTTTTCTATCCATGAAATGCTGAATAGAGAACAGCTTCTACTGGAATAAAACACGATTGAGCACCTCTCATATCTGGTGAGAAAGGAATAATTTCTGCAATTTCTTAATGGCGCAGTAATTTTGACTTACTTTTTTACATATGCCTCATTATAATAACATTTTACCTATACATTATAGTGATTAAGTGATGCACCAAATATGTGACCTCCATAACAGATGCCTTATTTAAGAGGGTGGAAATGAGTCTATTCATAATTTCTACCAAAATATCCAAAAATGAGAAGGGGTTTTTATAAACATTGTTCAGGGTTTAGTTTTGTTCCTTTGCTTTCTTCTCCAATCTTCAAGTTATGATATTTTCATAAACTGAAAAATGGTCTATCTTAAAGAGCAAGGAATCATCCTGGAAATAGCAAAAACTCCCTCATCTTTTGGAAGGCTCAGTCAGTCTACATACAAAGGAAGGAGGCAAATTTCTACATGTTTTAGTATTTAAGGCAGGAAAAAACTGCATCTTGATCATCACTGCTGAAAATGAAGGAAATCAATATATCCTTTTAGTGCAGTTCAAGCGTACTTCTATGTTGTAGTGTCACTTCTGCAAAAGAAGTTAACATGTTAAATGAGAGGATAAATGGGTTCTGAGTCTTTTTAAGGAGCTCTTACTTCTGAGGGTTAGTGCTTTAAACAAGCTTTTATAACTCTTCATATTTTTCCCCTAGCATGCAAGAAGTATCTCCAGAATTCTTTTTCTATCCATGATATTCAATATGGTTTATTCATTTATCATTTGAAACAAATGCACAATAGTATCAGATTTACAGAGTTTTTTGCAGTGACTGTGCACTGACCTACACACAAGAATATTGATGTATACCGATCCTATACAAGAACATTTTTGCCTTTTTTTAAAAAATAATTTTGTATAAATGGACATGAAACTTTGATTCATATCTGACTTTATTCACTATTTATCACACACCAGCCAGATGAACCACTTGGTGGGTGTGTTGTGTATATGTATGTATGTGTATACATCGAAGTGATTTTTATTGTAGGAATGGATAGAACACACACTCCTCATGTTCTGCTACAACAACTATGTGAGAAATGACATGATTCTTTTACCACACGTTTCATGTAATAAACCTTAACTTCAAGTAAATGCAAGCTATAAAATTCTGTTGATGGACTTCCCAGATGTTGCCAGTTGTACTGTTTTAATAGATACCTTTCTTCTTTCAATACACTTTCTTTTTACTCTCTGACATATATCTTAAACAGAAATGCCTGTCAAGTGACCAGCAGGGTGCAGATGATAAACCCTGATGTATCCTTTTACTACACCTTAGATGCCATAAACTATACACAAAGATCAACTGATATATACAGCACTTACTATATATAACATTGTAGCAGGGTACTGCCGATAGGCTTTTATAAATAAAGAGCACTAGATATTTTCCAAGTGCAAAGGTCAACAGATTAATATACTGTAGGTTTGTATTCTGTAGCTGGCATCTCTTTGCAACTTCGCTATTACTCTTCTTTAAAGATGTCAAATGATACCATGAGGTTCACAATAAAATACAAGATTATGAGAAACTGAGACTTCTGGGAAAGGGGTTTTCATTTTGACTAATTATTTTTTGTTTTAATAGAAAGAAAAAATGTATTAAAAGAAGTCAAAACCAGAACAATTTATATCATATAGCGACCTCACACACACAAATTTGGAGGTCTTTTGAATAACTTTATTTTGTTTAAACCACACACTAACTGCTAACAAAGGATATGGAAACCTTACACGTTGCAGTATTTCTTTCATAGTAAGGCAGAAATCTTTGGCCATGTTTGATGAAGCAAAGAATTTAGAAAGTTTCATAAATAGAGAATGTCAACACTGTGTACATGGTCTTACTTAGAAGTGGGAGTTGTACTTTACAAATGAATTTTTTTTCGTTTTCTTAACAAACCCCCTATGCAGGTGAGTTTCCCTGTAGTGGTTTGGTTCAACATGCCCATTACTTATTTTCCTTCTGTGAGATAAGAACCAGGAGAAAAGCAAAGCAGGCACAAAACTTAAACCTTAAAAGTATAAAGAAGTTCATTAACAGAACTATAAAGCAGAAAAAAAAAGTTAGACTAAACCTTCAGAACACTTCTCCTCCCCCCACCTTCTTCTCCTCCTCCCACCAACAACATGAAAAAACAACTCTCAAGGTTTTCCAGAGTCAGTTTACCATCTCTGTAAGAACTTTCTCAGTCCACCTAGGGAGAGGAGTCTCTCTTGCTCATGCTATGGAGACATCTCCACACGAAAACAGTTAAACAGTTCTCTTGTGGCTCAGAGTCACAGCAAGGCCGCCCGGAATGGTTTCTGCTTGCCTGTGAAAATCCCTTCCCTCAACTTGCAGCTTTCCCCACAACTGCTTTCGAGGGTTAATTTCTTTAGCTAATGGGGTACCATTTTAAGGATGAGCTGTTCAGAAACAAAAGTTCTCTTTACCCATCTGTGGGTGCATATTCATCTCTAGGAACAGAGGTCCTCCCTTTCTCCGGTAGTGAGAGGGTCCTCATCTCCTTCAAAACAAAAGTTCTTTTCACCTGTCTGTAGGTGCATCTTTATCTCTAGGCATCGAGGCCCCCTTCTTCTCTGGCAGCAAGAGGGTCCTCATCACCTTCAACTGAAAAGGCACAGAGGCCTTCCTCTGGGAGCGAGAGAGTCTACATCACTTTCAACTCTCTCTGTTAAAACTTCTCAATAAATCACAGCTACGTCAGTAGTTGCTTAATGCAGCACAGGTACTTCTACCCATGGGTTGCGGTTTTGAACGCTCTGCCTCCCCCCACCATGCTTCATGAAATTACAACGGGAACACTGAGATATATTATAGTCCATCACCACAGCCTTACAAGAGAATTTCAGCTTCCAGGAGAAGCATCTCCTCTTTCTCCTCTCTCAGGGTTTCAGCTCCTCCTTCTTTGCTGACTTTGGTGTCTCTGTGCTGTTTATTTCACGTGCCATCATCTGTCCTTTTCCTCTGACTCAGGAGAGGATTGAATGTCTGGAAGCTTCATCTGTTCTGGAGAAATCTTACAGCACTAAAAGAGTTAATCTCACCCGGCCTTGCAGCTGGAATTCGCTTATCTCTCCTTGCCGGGCAGCAGCAGTGGGTGAGGGGGGGCATGGCCCGTCCGGAGCAGCTGAGAGGGCCTGGCCCGTCCGAAGCAGGGCTGGGGCCAGAGCAGGGCTGGGGGAGCCGGGCCGGGCCGCAGATGGAACAGGGCCGCTCCAGGGTGGGCTCCTGGCCGGCCCGGCCAGGCCGAGCAGGGCCCGGCCCCGCTGGGCCGTGCCCCGGGCCTCCCCCAGTTACCTGTCCGAAAGCTCGAAGTCAGAGAGAGCCTTCCCGGCCTCTGTTCGTTCTTAAATGTGTATCACAGAGGCGTACCAAGCTTCTTAAGTGGCTTAAAGAAGTTGTCAATATTCCAACTAGCCAGTTGATTGGTTAGGTCAGGTCTAGAGGAAACTGTAAGCACCTCTGTGCAAAAAAATCACTTCCGAGGCTGAAGGAGTCTTTCCTCAAAACTCAAACTATGCTAACCCATGACATTCCCACAAGAAGAATAGAGTTAAACCTAGTCCTGAACACAATCAACATCTTCATACATTATTTTAGACATTTTCATAAATGTTCTGGTCCTGGGTTTGAAGAACCCTCATCAAGTTTGCTGATGACATTAAGCTGGGTCATGAGGGCATGCCAGAAGTGTGAGCCATCTTACAGAAAGGCCTGGACAAGTTGGAAGAGTGGACTAACCAAGAACTCTGTGAAGCTTAAGAAGGATTCCCTGAACTGGAAACAAGACTTTATTAGGAGACCTATGGTAACTGTGTTTGATTCACATCCAACAGTACTGTAAATCCACAATACTAACATCTCCAGTGTCAGTGACTTGTAGTTCCTGTGAACTAATTGCAGCTACTACGCTATTGTCATAGCTGTGTAATAGCTACACCACAAAACTCTCTTCTGCCCCACCCTCTGCCCTCCCGACTTGTGACATTTCTTTTATGTTATTCTTGTGACTTAAATAAGGTCTTTGGGTTGTTTCTCACTTTTTCCCCATAAAATTCGTTTTAAAATCTCCTGATACCATTTTGGGCTTCTCTTTGTCCTCTCGCAGCTATCTGTACTGAAACAATCATCTTCAGATCTCAGGGTCTTCAGATCTCACAAATTGAATGTGTATGAGGAAGACATTTAGAAAAACACTCATCATCGACCACATGGAAAGTACCTACAACTGGAAGGACCAAAAAAAAAAAATTAAGCTAATTTAAACATTACAAATAAACAAGACCAAAAAACTTGTATATCAGAAGAACAGTCTGGGAAAATGATCACTTGAGGACTGAACAAATGATCACAGCTGCAAAAGAAACAACTTTGTATACCAAATCAAAATTCTCCATTTATGGATTGTTACCAATATGATTTTACAACAAAAATCACAAATGAGGCCCTTTTGTTGGAGAGCAATGAAAATTATCTGATTTTTGAATGTTATTTAGCTTTTGCCTTTTTTACTAGAGTTTGTTGGGGCAGTGAGTGTGGTGCTACTGTAAGTAGTAACTTTCTTATAGGTTAAATCAAAATGCTACAATATGAGCTACAACTCTGTCTTTCCTATTTTTTTCTATTCTGTTTAGGAAAAAAAAATAATGTACATAACAATGTAAGACACATCACACCAGATGTAGTGTTTTCCCTCTTCTATTATCTGTATATATGTTGTACATACCCCTGTATACGAGGGAATTCCAGACAAAGCTGTGTCTGAGCAATAGCTTTTAAAGTTTGGGAGGGTTTTAATATTACATTGCATAGCTTATATTAGTATTTAAAGCGTAATAATTTATGACTATGTGCATTTTTTTTATACAGGAATGCATGTTTCACATTATATAATGAAAACATATTTACTATAGTAGTGACCAAAATTATTTGTGTAAATTTATATCATCTACTGGAAGAGTATAGGCTAGCTGGAAATCACTTACTAAGTAGTCTAACAAGAATGACACTGCATGTTTCTCTAACTCATGGTTCTCACAAAGCACTCATTGCTGTGCTGAAGAATCCTAAAACTTGTATTTAGAAAAAAATGTGAGACTTCTGCTGGACTTTATTTTGAAAGAGATCTTTGATAACTCAAAGTAATTTTCTTCCCCAAAATCTCAAAGGAAGTATTTTACAAAGCAAAAACTAAATGTAGATCTCTTAAGCCCAAGTGTCTTGACTTAGCCCCAAGATCTGTTATATTCAAATCAGTAAGTTTCCATGAATTATTTCTTTTGGGTTTGTAGCAGTATATTACTTTTAAATTGGACATTTAGACTCTTACCAAGCATCCCAGAGGTGTTGCTAATGCATCTGACATTTGCCCTTATTACTATCAATTCAACACTGGTGCTTTCTGACTTTCAAGACTTGACTGTACCTTGCACCAGTGCCAACTTAGTGTTTGTACAACACTCCATCACATTTATCTATGTGCATTTATCTGCAGCTCTACTATACCATATGTGGCTTACACACAACATATTATAATCATTGTGGTGGTTTAATTTTATTTTCTACAGCAGTTTAAATTTTAGCAGAAGAATAGAGTTTCAAATATAAAAAAAAAAAAAAAACCCAAAAATTTGAAATAAGAAAAGAAACACCACCTTGCATGTATTCTACAGGTTTTATATCTGACTTTTAAGTCATTTATTCCATGCTGCATAGATACCCATTCCTTCCTCATAAATACTCATTTCTACTTTGTGGCATTATAAAGATATTTAAATAAACATAGTTAAAATATGTCATAATATATATAATAAGAATATATATAGTAGAATATAATAGAATATAATATATATAGTAAGGACTGGATTAATGATTGAGTGAATGAAACACAATTTCAGGGCAGCAAGCCACTTAAGGAAAAAAATTAGATTTGATAGGCCAAAGAACCGTAACTGATTCACATGTAGGGTAAAAAAGGCCACTTTCTTGCCAGGTTTGAAACTAATTTGCCTGATTTGAAGGCATCATGGTAGTCCTTTTACTCAGTTTGCTGTGATTCAGGGAAGAAAGCTCCTTCTCCTCCTCCCTCTCCACCCCTCCCAGCAGCCGCTGTGGAAGATCATTTCTACATCACTCAGACTTTGAGTGATAATTATCAGACTGTTATCATTAATGAAACTGAAGATTATTTATTCCCATATATTACCACACTAAATGACAGGGATTGAAAGTGACAAAAGGAGATTTTAGCAGTATATAGACAATTAATCAAGGTGATCACTTGCATGGTTCTAAACTTGCCCAAATTAAAAGCAAATAACGAATACACCTTCTGTTGTAGTCTATAGCTTTAATTAAGCCCACAGCTCAGTCTGGAAGTTTGTCATTGCTCAAAGTCCCTGAGCACTCTCTCATTCCTGGAGAAATCCACCTAGAAGTTTTGCTTACTGGCATAATAGCTGACATATGGCTTTTTCCAGGGACTATGGCCAATGCAGGCTATCCCTGTGAAACTGCTCTTAGTTTCTCTTGACCTTCCACTGGAGGCTGGAATTTTCATCCTGTAATTATTCCTATCAACATTTTCAAATGTAAGAGACCAAAAGATATCTAGGGCATGCCTCACTGAACATATGGGTCATCTAACTTTACCATCGAGGATTTCAAAGTAGAATAGGTAAGAATTTTATGCACAGAGCCCTTCAAGGAGAACTGAAATCAGTCTGTGGGTTTACAGAGAAAGAGAGGCCACTGGCAAGAACCACATTTAGATTTCCAGCTCCTTTGATTTCAGTGGGATTTAGGATTGTAAAAAGCTTTGTATGTCTGAGTCAAAAGTCTCCTGAGCCCATCAAATGGAGAATGTAAAGCTTTTCAATTACGTTGAATCAGATAAAGATTCCTTTGTCCTTTCAAAAAGTGTCACTGTATTTTCCCTGAAATGTAGAGTACACGGCACAATGGTTGGTTTTATCGCTTTCTCTGATGCTGTGGACTTTATCACGCACAAGATAATGTTTTTGGCACAAGAAGGAACCAAACTCTTTAAGCAGTACAAATTGAATCAACAGAACACATATTAATGACACAGTCAGAAGTTATTGCTTCATTTACAATTCATGATCATGAATGTATTTTATAACACTTGTAATCTAAACTACAACTGCATGATACCGATCTGTATTCACCAAACATTTTTAAACAAACCTGTATACACAGAGAGCAGTATCTCTACCTTTGTCAGCATTATGGCTTCGTAGCCTAGGACAGAACCCTGGGGTTATTTACAACTCTTCCAACAACATTTTTATTCTGCTCTTTCGACACTTTCATCTCTTCACAGCACAGTCTAGCTTTAAGTTGCACTTACTAAACCTAGAATTGGAAATTCAAATATGTAGCAAAGTCTGGGGATGACAACCTGGTACCTACCATTGCAACATACTTTTGTTTTCATATGCTACATATACTTCACACTGTAATATTAGATCTTACTGTCTGAACTGCTATTTCATATGTAGTTGTAAACAAAAATAGAGTGGCAAAAAAAGCCAGACAACTTTCTTACTGTCAGCTTCACGGTCTGTCCCATTTTGTGCAGTCCTTTGAACCATGGTGACCTCACAGATAATAATCTCACACTTGAATTTTAAGAGTCTCTTATTTATCCTCCATTGTTGTTTTGCTTTTAACAGGTGAGAGCATGGCAAATTCTGCAACTCTGTGGGAAACACATGACTGTAGAGCCGTACAGGTTTTGGCTGGGATAGCTGTCATAGAGTTATGTCTTGGATAATTCAGGGATGTTTTAGTTATTGCTGAGTAGTTCTTACACAATATCGGCCTTCTCTCTTTCTCACATTGTCCCACCAAGCAGACTGGGGATGCACAAGGAGTTGGGAGGGAACAGAATCTGGACAGCTGACCCCAACTAACCTAAGGGATATTCCACACCATATGGTGTCATGCTCAGCATATAAAGCAGGGGGAGGAGGAGGAAGAGGGGACTTTGGAGCTACGGTGTTTGTCCTCACAACTAACCATTACAGCCTGCTAATGGGAATTAGCTAAGGAATTCCTGATTTTGCTTTGATGGTACCTGCAGCTTTTGCTTTATCTCAACCCATGAGGAGGTTAAAACCCTCTTCGACCCTTCTGATTTTCTCCCTCATGCCCCTGTGGGGAAGGGAGCAAGCAGCTGGGAGGGCCTGAGATGCCCACTGGGTTTAAAACACAAGAGAGTACCTTGAAAGCCTTATTTTAAACAAAAGGAAATAAAAGTAAATTTTAATCTGAGAGAAGGAAAAAACAAATATACTTCCAAAAAAGTATGACATTAAAAATCCAGAATATTTCCACATGCTTAAGTGGTTTTCATGCTTTTATTTTTCCAGCTTCATGAAAATTAGCTCCATGAAACTTGGTATTTGCTGTGAACCAGAGAATACAGCCTTTGAACTAAGTTTATTATTAAATTTCCAGAAATCCTATTTATTCAAATGATTTTACAAGCATAAATGCCTTCAAGTATTTGATTCTACCCTTACTATGCACATACCCTTACTATGCACATTGAAGCTTTTAAAGCTTCACATGGAAAGACATCGACACAGCCAACATTATTTTCTCCCATCCCAAGAGAGATGTAATGGTATTTTTGCCTCTAAGTAGGTCTCATGAGCAACAATGCAATAAAAATATTTGATTTAAACAGCAAACACTGTGTCTCTGATTAATAAGCACAGAATTGCTCTGACAAGGTCAAAACAAAATAAAACCTACATAATTTGTTGAAAGTAGACTGGTAGATACTACAGCCTGAAATTTTGTGAGATGCCACATAAGAAGTTTCAGTTTCATTGCTGGAGTGGACCTGATCCAAGCCAGCAGGGGAGAAATTCATCTCACCTAACCACAGGCATCTTGCCTCTGGATGTTGAATATAACTGAGTTAGTCTCCTTAGACTGCCATTCTGCTCACCAGAAAGATACAGGCACCACAGCCTCTGATTCACCTACTTTGGATGTCTTTTTCAGAATGAGATTAAATCCTTAATTTTTTTCATAGTACATAAAGGAAATATCGACAGCTGGCAAAGGTACATGTTTAAGCAGCAGATAAGTTTTACTCACATAATTCCTAAATATTTGCACTGCATACAGTTTTAGCTTTGGTACTATTAAACTCCCTTTCAGTTAACTTTTAGACGTGGCCATAACAGATATGATTATATGACATAAGTACCTCTTGGCAAAGCAGTTCACTAAAGAAAGGGCATAAGGAAAATGGAAACATTTTAGGAGACACAGCTATAACATATCCTTGTTGGCAAGGGACTCTGCAGCAGCAGGAGCCATGAATGTCAGTGTTATGAACAGTAGGGGAGAAAACTGTTAAAAGGAAAGAGGTAGAACCGAGAAAAGAGATGACTGTCTTTACAGACATCTCTCCCCATAGAAAGAGACAAGGCTTTCTTATATCCCAGTTGATTTCTGTTTGGATTGATATCTAGCAAATGGAAAAACAATTTGTCATGAATTTTATAAATAGGTAGAGTACAAATAAACAGTTTAGTTTAAGTCCAGAAATGTTCTCTCACTTCCTCTCATTAGAGTGTGAAAATTACTGACAAAATAGTGACAAAATATATATGCACAGTCTAGTTGGGGTGAAGACCTGTGTTAGGCATCCTTTTCTCCTGCACAGTAAAATTTGCTTCCTTTCTAAGAAAGATTCACTTAACTCATCAGTATAAATGCACAGGATAGTGCCAGACATATTCTGTGTCACTGCAAAGCTGTTCCAGAGACTCTAGAAATGCAAGGTTCAAGAGAGTCATTTAGCTACCTCCTCTACTCAAAAGAGAAGGTGGCCTTATGAATAGTAAATTGAAAATATTTTATTTCTAATGTCAACTTAATGACTTAAATGTTTCATTTTATTGCAAAATAGATAACTCAGTGTAATTCTATGACATCCTATGAAACAAAACCTAATCTTTTTTAAAGATGTAAGCATTTTCGCTGAGAACTGGGGACTTGAACAGGGTTAAATATGAAAAATGACCTGACATCAGCAAGTGCTTTTATTCATTTGAAACTAATGTTGAGCTTCACTTAATCATCATATTAAAAGAGTTCATGTCATAGTAGGACACTTTTACTTTTTGTGAACATAATGAAGTGTTCGTATCTTTGAAGTACACCAAAGTTTTCTGATTGAGAATAGAAGTTTTTTCAGCACTTTCCTCTACTATGGTGACATAGAAATTTAAGGCAGAATATAACATTATCCTGTGTGGATGTTCAGGCTGAATTGACAGATTGATAATTGGTGAAGATGGAACAAACCTTCATGTTCAAAATCCTGCATCAACAAGCAAAAATGTTTGATGTATCATCTGGTTACCCTATGAGCTAAAGAATGGTTTCAATTTAAGTGGCTCCCCTGAATGCTCAGTCAGTTTGCACTTAAGATACATGAGGGAATTTTCTCAGAACTGATGAATGGGAAATATTCATAGTGGGGCAAAAGCGAAACCATAATAGCCTTTATCCTCATTTGGATTGCTTGCTGCTTCTTTGCCCAGTGATGTCTGCAATCATAAAAAGAACAGTTATTTCTCTCCCTGGATCCAGTTCCTGAAAGCAGGGTTCCAGCTTTCCACCAGTATAATTTTCATTATATTGTCACCTTTTGGCCAGGCTGACCCTGATGACACCAACAGGTCTTTTGATCAGCCTCTCCTGGAATCTCCACCCCAGCTGATGGGCCCAGAGACCTCCCCAGCCTGACCCATCCCATCACTGCCACTTCTGGAGAAAGGGGGAGCAGCCAGGGGATATCACCATGCAATTGTTCCTGTTGGGCAAACCCCAGCACTGAGGCATCCCTCCTCACACCCACTTGCTCCTTTGCCCTTGTCCAGGGCTGGGCTGGCTGGGGAGGTACACTATCCTTCTTCACTGCCAAGTGGGATCCTTGTGCTCCCTGTGGAAAGGGCTTACACAGAGCCCAAGGATAATGTTAGGATCCTCATGCTTCCCTGTTGAAAGGGGTTACCCAGAGACTACCTCAGGATAGGAGATAGGAGATAACCTCAGGATCCTCTTGGGGCCATTTTCCCCACCACAGTCCTCCAGTGCCAGTGCTGCCTTGTATGAGAAATGGGCTGGATGTGCCACCACCCCAGCCATGCCTGCTGCCAAGAGACCTCCTGAACATGGCAGCTCTCCTCCACCTGACAATTGTGTTATATATATATGCTTAATTGGTGCCTATAAGGTTTATATCTGTCTAATATTAAATGCATGTATGGGATATGCCTATTTAGAAATCCAAACTGTGGGAAAACTGCATTTTATTAAGGGACAGTTCCAGGAAGGGTAAGGAATGTACCCTCAGCTAAAGATTTCCGAGAAACCCATTATCATATCTGCAGACCACCTTAGCAGAAGATGGGCCATCTCGGAGAAATCATCCGGCCATTAACACCACGATAAGATATCTGCGACATATCAGGACCATCAATCTGTTCCTGGGAGGAGACGAGATTTCATCAAAACTCCATCTCCTCATCGGAAGGACATTGTTCCTCGCTGGAATAACTAAGAAAACCAAATTGAATATCTTTGGACCTTAGACTCTGAATACAGAGTTGCCCCCAGCAAAATAAACTATATAAAAACTCATCACTCCGGGACCTCGGGGTGAACAGAGCTTCACTGACACCCTGTCAGGTTGCCTGTCACCCAGCTGCCGACCCCGGGCTCGGAGCTGATTTCCCTGCATTGTGGCTTTTTATCCTAAAACTCTCCCAAATTTCCTATCAATAAATTTGTTCTAATTTTTATTATAGGCATCGGCTCGTTTCATTTATAACAATTGTAACCCAGGAATGTAATTACACAATGGACGCATCAAATGTGATGATCCCTCGTTGTACCATGTCCTCGCCCAACCATCACAGCCCTGAGATCCTTCAGCTGAGTCCAGCCCCATGGGATGCAGCCCTGACCTGCCCAGGCCCCACAGCCATGCCCGTGCCCTTGTCCCTGCCCCAGCAAAACAAGCCTTGCCTGAACCAGTGCACCTAGAGGAGCACAGCAACATGGCTGATGGATTTAGCAAAGGGGAAGAAACCCTCCTGCCTTCTACCTGCATAACTGTGCGCTGCCCTGACCCCAGGAGATAAGGTTTCCTTCAGGCAGATCTCTGTGCTTTGACACATCCTAAATCAGTGCTCTTGAGAAGTACCTCAACAACATTCTAGCAACTGAGGCTGATCTTTCCCTTTACCTCTCCTGCTGGACCCCATATATTTTATCAAAAAGAAGTGTGGGGATCTTAGCCTAGGAGAAGATTACAGACATGTCAGTGAGGAGCTGGTATCTCTTGCCTCTCCTCTCAGAGCTCTCTGAATGTCTTCAGGGGGTTGGCCAAATTAACCAAGTTGAAGCTGTGAAGACATTACAATTTGCTTCAAATCTGGCAAGGGAAACAGGCAAAAACCTGCTTTCTAATCCAGACATGGACACCATATGCATGCTGGTGCGCTGCTTGGTCTCCACCCACCATTAGCATTTACTGACTTCAAGGCAGGGCAGAGAGCCTTGCAGGGAAATACAATGACCTTGTGACTGTAGACCTGTTTTCTAAGAAAGCTCATCCCTCTCAGGAAGCACTCATGGCTCCACACACTCCTTACCTTGTCCTGCCCCATGATTCCTGCTGCTAGGGCCTCACAGACAGCAGCACTTTGTTCACAGGCAGAAACTGGAAGGTGTTTATGGGGAGTAACATACAAATCCAACACCTTTGAGCTGTGAGGACACACCTTGCTGGCTGGCAGCAGAGCTTGTTGGTAGGGCCTTGAGGGCAGCACCAAGGTTAACTCTCCCTGCCAAGTCTGCCAGGGCTCCCCTACCTTGCCCACAGCACCAGACCTCATCTCAGCTCAGGGCAGGATTGTTCTAACAGTTCTAATTAGCTGATATTGTCAGTAGACAAAACAAACACATAGGATGAGGAGAAATGCCTGGATTTTTAATGTTAATTTCCAGGATTTTATTTAATATATATTTTCTTTCAAGCTCCTTTTATGCTAGAAAATACTATTCACTGCTATAATACTATGCCACAAACAATAATATTAAAGCCTTTGTAAACAAGTGTTACTTGCTATATACTCAGTAGTAGGTAAGAGCTAATAAAAAAAAAATAGTTCTCAATTTGCCATAGCAGAAAATACTGGCAATAAAGTAGAAACCACAGAAAATGTCACTCTTATATTGAATTTCCCCCTTCAATACAAATCTTAAGCTGTTTTTGCAAGATTGAATATCTTTATGTCCTCCATCTATAGCACTTCTAATTGTTTGCAGTTGAGGCTGCCCTAAAGTGGTTAGTAGTAAAGTGCCTACTTCATCACTACTAAACTCAGTGCACAAGCTGCTCTCAACTTTATGAGATCCTTTTATTTCCTGCAATATTTGGGGTGGAGGAAGGAGAGGGAGGAAGCTAGAGGGATGATCAACAGAGGCCTTCGGTAGTTGGTGAAGAAATGTGAGATGATCTAGACTGTGCCTTCTCAATGTTTTCATCCTGGGCCAGTTCAGAGCATCATTGCTTCCCTACAGAGAAAGTTACAGGGAAAGATTGTAAAAATTGCCTGCAGGCTTTTTCAGGAGTCATGGTCTCTTATACAGGACATAACTCTTATTTTGCTGAACAAGAAGTGGGGTGAATCCTGTCCTTGTCCATTCAGGTGGATTCAGTTCTTGATAGTGCCCTCTCTACAGGGTATTGCCTAATTATAGTTCCCAAAGACAAAATAGTGTTGTGCAAGTCACACCACCAGAACAACTGAAATAGGATTATAAAAATTGAAAAGGGGTCTAATACAGTTTAGGCAAGTGCAAAGCTTGAAACTCACTTTGTGCTCTGCAGAAACAGTGTAATAACTTAGGGACAGGAAAGAATAAGTAGGAGGAAAACTGGCTTAGTGGTTTCAGCAGGTTGTACCAAATTCTCCTCAAATTTTGATGATTTCATCTAATTCAAAGGCACCTCTGCTCTGTATTGTCGTGGGTTAAGCACATATTTTCCTGACAGGGCTGAGCAACCCACCAGGCAGATCTGCTGCAGTGAACAGGACCACGAAGGGAGGTGCATGCTACCTGAGACACATACTTTTTTGTGAGATGAAGAGGCAGTATTTTAAAAAAGACCAATCTTCCTGTTGCCTGACTCAGTTTTTACCCACCAGCTGGGCAGCCCTTTAAAGGTAACTGCTATTAGGTACTCAATCTTACTTCTCATGTTACCATAAATCACACCAGCTTCCTTCCTTTTAAATTAGTTATTTTGTGAACTACTATGATATTATTACAGACTGGAAGTCTTTGTATTGTGGCAAAGCTTCCTATAAAAATTATCTCACCTTCTAAACAACAAATTTAATGCAACAAGTTTCATTTCCTGCACTAAAAGGAAAAAATACAGTAACAAACTGTATGCCAGCACTCAGGGCAAACTATAAGCTGAGGTACAACATATGCAGGTTTCTTTAACATTCAAAAGCAGGGAAATATTCCACTTTATTTTTTATGCAGGAACTTATAGTTAAGTGAGCCACCTCAAAGCTGTCCAAAACAAAAGAATCCAGGGATTTGCAATCTCTGCATCTGTTTTGGTTAAAACACATGTAGTGTTTTGCTGCCATGACAACAAACATGTCCATCCTGATTTCAGTCTTCGGAGAATGGAAGATGAAAAAGCCTTAAGTTACTATAGCTATGGGATGACAAGTGTCACAGAGAGGGTGAAAAATTTATCCATTGTTTAGAATTATAGATCTATTCTCAAGAAGCATGTACATTTATTTCATAAATTGTTCACAACCAGTTGCAGTTAGTGCCTTAAGAGTATATCAAATTCCAGGCAATCTGAGGAAAAAATTAGAACTATCTTCTCAATAGTTCGTTTTGATATATTTTAACTTGCTAGAGTGATTTGGGGGATTTTGATAGGAACAAATGAAAGACTGGCAAAGTTCCTCTTCACTTTTCATAGAAAAACATAAATTCTGCTGGAAAACATTAATACAACTTGGAAACAATACTTTAAGGTGTTCCATTTGTAGATTAACATATATGTGCTTCACTGTTCATCTCAGCTGCTAATTCTGTAAATGGAAGTCAAAGTACAAGAGAGAATAGAAAATGGAGGTGAGAAAGAAATTTGCTTTTATTTGAAAGAAACAGTTTTTATCTTTGTCTTGAAAGATGGCGTATACTGAAAGATTCTTTTAAGATCTTTATTATTATTCGATGTTTTCTTTCTGAAAGTCTAATTTCTGATAGTTAAAGTACTGGATAAATAATTAGTATTGTTGGAAGGGTTTTCTCTCTGGTATGGAATTTCATTTATCCAATCAACTTTTCAAATGCTACTTTTTGCAGAAGATGTAGAAACCCCACAAGGGCATGTTGGCTCAGTTGTAACCTAGGGAAAAAAATACAGCACACTGGATAATCACCTGAGGTTTTCAAAACACCTTAATGGCACATCAAGAATTCCTAAGAATTCCTAGGAAGTCTAAGCCAGCTGAGCACTGTATTGGCCTAGATAGACACTATGTAGCTTGAGAAACCCACGGGGAGCCAGACAATTAAATATAATTAGAATTGTGTATTACTCATATATAGTATATTAGGACTTACACATTGAAGAAGTAAAATATTTCCCAAATGTAGCACAACTACTTACTGGCAAGACTGCCTGAAACGTCAGTCACTGAGAAGCAAGACAGTGCTGCTTTTTGATAGGTAAACAGAAATTTAAGGAGATAGATCAGAAATTTAAGGAGATAACTCACAACTTTTTTTTTTCTGTTGTGCACTGTTGGTTGATCCTTTGTCACTGCTGTGTTTCTTGTATGCTTAGCAAAGCAGAGATTCCTAGCTGAGATTTTATGTTGTGCAGTGCCATAGAGTGACAAATTACTTGTCTTGTCTTAAAAATAGTTCCTCTTCAGTCCTTACTCTTGAAGAATATAATTGTGGTCCTCTGCAAAGAAAGTTTGGATTTCAGTAGAAAATTTGGCAGCTACTAGCAGTCTACTGAAAGCCAGGAGTATCTTTAGTGGCAGATTCTATTGTTTTTCCCCTCTTGTGACATTCATTCTCTGCTGGCAACTACTCCAGATGTCCCTCTAGATTAGCCAGGCACTCTCTCCCTCCCCAGCAGTGCTATGGTGGACAGAATCTGAAGGGCTAAAGTGACAAAAAGACCCATTACGGGTCAAAATACAGGCAATTTAACAGGAAAATCTAAAACATCTCATCCCACGAAAAAAATTAACTCCATCCCAAGCAGACTCCATGCAGTTAGTTTCAATGTTTAGGAAAGCTGTTTTTGAGCTTTAGGGGTAAAGTCAGGACTGGGTAGGTTCCCCAAGGCTATAGAAAATGGAGGAGTTTTCTTAGAAGCGCAATATAGGTGGGAAGGGAGATCAGATCACCTGGCCCAAGGTGCTGTGCCAGCCAGGGCTTCTCTGTTCTGTTTATTCCCCAGTGCCTGTTCCTAATCAGGTCCTCTTTAGTCACGAACTAGTGAAGGATAAAAAATGTCCATGTGGTTACCAGAAGAGATACTTGTGGTCAATATTATGTAGATACAAAACAATTGCTTTGTTTTTTGTTTGGTTTGGTTTGGTTTGGTTTTGGTGTTCCCAGCATAAAGGTAAAATTATAAATGAGCCAGGAACCTCACAGTAAAAACTAGAATTTTCTTCCCAGATTTCACACTTGTGCATACATGGAGCCATAAATAACTTCAGAATAAGACTGCTTGTCATTAAGTGATGCTGAGAAGGATTTGTGAGGAAATGTCTTCTATCCAAAATACTGTATATGACTGCTTTGCCAATTAATCCCTGGAATGTTCAAAATAATTTATTTTGAGGGAAATGACTGATCATCCCAAAACAAGTTTATTGCATAGCATAAGTTTAATGTAGGGTGGAGGAAAGTAGAAAATTGGTTCAAAATGCTTTAAACAAATTGAAAAAATATGTGAACAGAAGAAAAAATATCAGAGTATCTCTGGTCTTGTTTGGTCTTAGGGAAATTAAAGTTTACAGAAAGATGACTGTGAGCAGCATTTGACCTTGTGTTTGTAATATGTCATGGATGAGAATCTTCTGTTCCATAGGTAAAATGTGTGACACCATTTTATTAATTGAGCTAAGCATTCTTAACATAGTGCAAAGTTAGTAATATTGTCAGTGATACCTGATATAGATCTGTATTTCACATAGTGTCCACTTGATTTTTATGTGTTTCTCCCCCAAAAGTCCTGTTCCAAAATGCAACTACAGCAACTTAAAAAAAAAAAAAAAACAAAAACCATAATGTGTTTAAACAAATTATGATAAAGTTTTTCTTCTAGGAAGAAATGGGTTTGAATGGTAGGTCACTTGTTACTGTCTTTACATCACATTGAGAAAATAATAAATGACAAAAAACCATTCTCAAATGGAGATGTGATTTTTCCAACAGTGCTGAGAAACAGGGACAGCTTCTTTTCAGGAGCATCTGTAGATATTGCTATAGTTTTCTGAGAAGATAAAAAATTATGAAAATTATTTGCAATATCACAGGTAGAGAGAACAGTTTGTATGCCAGTGTAAGGAATCCAAAATCCAGAAACTGCTGGTTCTTTCAGCATCTATGCAATCACACTACTAAAATAAAAAAAATTGTATCTCAGAACTTCTTGATAAAGCTTTCTTAAAATTCCCCTCTCCTTGCTGCTTTAAAGGATTCTAATCCCTCTTCTCCTCATAAGTGACAGTTAATCCAAATTGTCCTGGGATTGGTCTGAGAATTAAATGAGGCAGAATTACTCAGAATTTTCATTTCTAATTCCGATGGCCTAGTTTTCTTTCACAAATCCACTTTCTGTTTAGTACCACATAACTTTCATTTTCTCATTGATATATAACTTCACAAGCCAAAATATACCATATGTCAGTTTGTTTCTTAATTGAAGCTGGTAGAGAAAACTCTTAATTGTACTTTTCTACATCTTTGAGTTCAACACGAGTTCTCCTAAGGTGATATTTCTTTGATCAGCTACAAATCATGAAGAAAGTACTAATATGGCTACTGAACGACTAAAAACCATCTTTCTTTACCATTATGTATTTTGAAGTCTCCAATATGTTTCATAGCCAAGGAACGAATGGATTACAGCATTTCTAGAGTGATAAAAATACCTGCAAAATACCTACCAGAAGAAAAAGAAATCTACAGAATGAAGTTGTATTTTAATTCATGCATGAATTAATGAAATCATAGATCATTTCTACTGCTGCTCAACGTGACACATGCATAGGATCATATCTGGTCAAAATCATAAATCCCTATGATTTCATTACTAACAAAATGACCATAAAACCATTTTCATTTCAGATTATATTGACAGGAATGTAAGCATATTTGGGGTATTTAAGTTTACCTGGACTTTTAGACAGCTGTTCGTTACCGATAACTTTATGTTATAGTAGGAATTCAGAAGTTACTTTAAGCTGAAAAGGTCCTGGACCATCTAATGCCTCTTGTAGTTGGAATATTTAAATATGAGGATACATGTTTGTTGTTTCACCCATTCAGAAACAGTTTAGTGAAGCCTCCGGGATAAAAATGTAAACCGGACATGAATTGTATGGGAGCATGGTTTATCCACATAACCTTCCAATGCCCATGACTGTGTGTCTCTATAGTCCTGGTGGAGTAATATGTTTTTATCTACCTACAAAGAGATTTTTTTGTATGTTTAATAATAATAGGAACCTAGAGAGAACTTGGGAATTTCTAAATTTCAGTAATGCTTCAAGTCATATTACTTACTTAGGTTTTGTTTGCTAAAGGTTGGGAGATTTGTTTCAAAATGTTAAAACAAAGTCCGTAAAATTTTGTCCTTTCACATGTAGAGTCGAGGAGACATTTGCAGTGGAGTCTGAATGTATTTTGATGGGCTCTTATAGAAGTTTCAGTACTTTCACACCTCCACATTTAATATTCTTTAAACAAATCAAAGTTCAGACTAAGACTTGAGATAATATGATTTAGTTTCTAGAATCTTACTATCTGTGTAAGGATTTCGTTTTCTCCATGGCAAATAGAAAAGTGGATCCCAACACATTTTTCCCCTGGTTTTTGATATTCTCACATTTCGAGAAAACAAAAGATGCTTTCAATATTGGCAAAATATGAACTTATCTTTCAAAAAACATAGGCACATATTAACCTATGGGAAAGGCAGTGGCATACCCCTCAAAGCCACCATACAACACTTATCTGTCCAGAAGGAATGAAATAAATTAATAAAAAGCATTTATTAACATTGAAAGAAGTTATTTTTGAGGTGATAGGAAAATCTTATTGCAGATGCAAGCCTGATGCTAATGCATCCACTTGTAAATGTGCAGTTCAAAGAAATGCAGAAATAAAACTAAATGTTACAGACCCATTACCTTTACAACAATAGACATGGGTGTAGAAAAGATGGAAAAGAGCTGCAGCTGGAGATAATAAAATACTCGACCCTCATGTGGTTGAAACTTCTTTGAGCTTTCAAAGGACTCAACTATAAAGGCTCCCCACTGGGATCCCTGATGCAATACACACAACTGGTATTTCCAAGAGAAAGCAGCACTACATACTTAGTACAGATCCCAAGTGTCTGTGTTGACATATAGCTGTCTAGACTAAGCCTGCTTCATCACTTACTGGAAAAGGTTTAAATTCTGAATTCAACTGTGAAATTAAAATTATCTTGTCTATGACACAGTATTTCACATCTCTTTCACTCTTTTTACCCTTTTTGCATGTTCTTCCAGTTTCTTTTGAAACCTCCATAATTCTGTGGTGGAAGACATTAGATTAGTTATACATTAGTTTTGTCTGGGTGTATCTAAAATCCTCTAATGGAACTACTTCATTTGTAATAGTTGTAAATAAAAATGATAATTGGCTTTCAACCCAAGTTTAAACATACCATCTCTGCTTTACCATTTCGCAGCTTTACCAAGCACTGTTCATGCACAGTTACTATGTTTGTGCTCCTCAGAAAACCATGACACTGACACTGCAAAGGAGGGAAGAGTAAGGAGTGGATATATATGGAAGGATGACTTTTTTTTCTATTTAAAGGATAAAGAGGCAAAGACAAGGAATTGGAAAAAAAAAGGTTATGGACTAGAACTAACAGAAGGAAGCAGAAGAAAAGGAGAGAAAAAGCGACAGCGAGAAAAAAAGAAGAAAAACAGTCTTTCTCATCACACATGAGGCATAATAAGTTACAGATGAGAGGAGTGGAAATAATTGTTTTAAGAAAACATTTAAAATCACTGTGGAAAAATAAAGCCTGCAAAAAATTTTAGCTTTCTCCATTAGGATATCTCAAACTTATGACCCTGTGACAAGCTGAAGTTGGCTTGATCTGGTTATAAATGAAACAAAAGTCCAGTGGGGCCTTTTTGTATTCAGAGAGGATATAATACATTTTGCTTTATATTAGTATGCTGGCTGTGCATTTCAAAATTAGATTTGCTGAAAGTAAACATGATAGTCATTTCAAGAATGCAATCTAAAGTGAAAAGACAACAGAATAATAGCTAAATTTAGTTTTATATTGTTTACTTGAAATTTCTTTGAGACTCTTAAGTGTCATCTTGTACATAGTAGGGAAAACTTTTCTTATTATTCTCTGCATCACATGGTTACCTCTAATATTTTCTGTTGACTCTACAGAGATGTAAGTAAACCTCTGCTCTGACTAAATGTTGCCAAATCATGGATAGAGATTTAGCAGATATCAAAGGCAGGTAAAAAATATCAAGCTGGTCAAAATAACTTAGGCTCGTGCCTCTTTCACTACAGAAGGGAATATCTGAGGCTGGAAGGGTCCTCAGAATATCTTTAGTCTGACCACTTGCTGAAAGCAGGGGCAGTTCTGGGGTCAGACCAGGCTGCTCAGAGCTTAGTCTATTTGAGCCTTTCTGCTCAACCCCAATGTATCTTCAGCTTTCCTGACACTACTTCTAGATGCCAGGGAAATATTTATAGATCCCTTCTGTGCAGTCTGTTCCTGCTTCCAGCCCATGTGCTGCTTTTCTTCATGAAGGCTCTAGCTATCCCAGTCAAGCTAGTCTCCTGATATGGGTTGAGAAGAGATGATTAAGACTAATTTCCTGATAATATTTGTAAGGAATAGGTTTTTCACAGCAGAGACAAGGAAAAAAATACAAGAAAACACACACACACAAAACCAAAACAAAATATCAGCAAAAAACAACACAGGAGAATAAATGTCCTAACTGACTGAAATGATCTTGTTTCTTATTTAATGCCAATACAAACTACTTTTTTGGTCGCAGAATTCCCTGCTTTCATGGGATTCAGATCTGATAAAATAACCTATGCTTCTGCATGGTTAAATTTTAGATCTTCAGTGAGATCCTTGGTCATCTCAGTAAAACATTACCTACGTCCACATTGCTATAAATAAAATTAGGTCCGTGTTGCCCCAAATTAATATATCTGAAGCACAAATGAGGATGCTCTGTCAATAAAGAGCACAAAGTAGGACAGATAACTAGGGCAAGCTATAAATATCACACTTTTCTTCCCAAGCACAAAGATAGACCATCTTTGCAGTAGGACAATGATGTCCATAAAGACCTTCCATCTTTCTCAAGCTCCTTAGCCTTTGAGAGATGCTATCTGAATGCCACCTATCAGTTCCGTGAAAGAGCCAAAATCTGTTTTTGTGAAATGCAGAGTCTGTGCCCTGTTACTGTCCATCCTCACACACCTCAGGACCATCAGCTTTGTTTAACAACAAACCAAGGCCATTGGACACAGATATGGCCTCACTAGGGCTGAGTAGAGGGGCAGGATCACCTCAAGTTTATTAAAATTAATTATTTGAACCAATTTATTTAAACTAGTTTGCTGTGGTTTTAAGCCAGAATGAGTTATCCATTACACAGCTTCAAATGGGTTATTTATCAACCCTCACTGTAAAGAAAGTTATTAAATATTCTGCAGTTCAGAGAAAGAGTGAAAAAGGGAAATCTTGAATTTTAGACAGCTGATTGTGCCTATATGCCCTTCAGGCTGCTCAAAAATCATCAAACCAAACAAAAATTAGATCTTAGATTTTAATTATAGATAAGTTAGATGACCACTGCAGGCTATCTAGTCAGATCTAGTCAGATAAAAGAAGGAATACGATTCCCACAGGGCCTTCTCTTGTCCAGGCTGAACAATCCCAAAGGCTTTCAATCTCTCCTCATATGACAAAACAAAAATTAGAAACTACGGACTAAGGTACCCTCTGCATTTAATTGCCTCGCTACATACGGTGACATGGATGGTTGGACTTGTTGCCATTCTGGAGATATAACTGTAGTTGTAATTAATTCAACTTTGATCCTGGAAGCACCTGTTAAAAAGTTGAGTATTTTTTAAGTTAGATATCTTGATTCTATGTCTTTTATAGACTCACCTTTCACGAATTATATGAAGTCAAACAAGAGAAAGTGTCGATTTTGCAGCTGGGTTGGAGCAACCCTGGAGGTACAGACTGAGGAATGAGATGCAGGAAAGCAGTGCTACAGAAAAGGACTTGGAGGTCCTGGTTGATGGCAAGTTGAACATGAGCCAGCAGTGCCCTGGCAGCCAGGAGGGCCACCCATGTCCTGGGGGGCATCACCAGCTGGGCAGGGAGGAGATTGTCCTGCTCTGCTCTGCACTGGGGTGGCCTCACCTCGAGTGCTGGGGGCAGTTTTGGGCACTGCGATGTAAGGAAGACATTAGAGAGCTGTTAGAGAGCATCCAAAGGAGGACCATGAAGGTGAGAAGGGTCTTGAGAGGAAACTGTCTGAGGAGTGGCTGAGGTCACTTGGTCTGTTCAGCCTGGAGAAGAGGAGACTGAGGGGAGACCTCATCACAATTACAGCTTCCTCATGAGGGGGAAAGGAGGGGCAGACACTGATCTCTGCTCTATGGTGACCAGCAACAAGACCCACAGTAATGGCCTGAAGTTGTATCAGGGGAGGTTTAGGTTGGATATTAGGAAAATATTCTTCACCCAGAGGGGTTGGGCACTGGAAGAGGCTCTCCAGGGAAGTGGTCACAGCACCAGCCTGACAGAGTTCAAGAAGCATTTGGACAATGCTCTCAGGCACATGGTGTGACTCTTGGGGATGGTCCCATGCAGGGCCAAGAACTGGACTCTGAACTCTGTGTTTCTGTGACTCCTGCCTTACGGTAGGAAGGAAATTTGTGTTACAGTCAATATAGAATATCTGATATTTTAGCTGTAATTTCTGAAGTTTAAGATATCGTAATACTGCCTCTAATTTCAACTAATGAAAATTAGCACTTAAGTCATAACATATATTTTTTTTGTCTTACATAAAAACTTCTCACATTTTCTGTTGCATACACTTTTACTTACTTTTTGCTGTATTAAACTAACATTTCACATTGTTTTACAAAATATTATTCTTGACTATATCTGGAGAATTGTTGACATGACCAAGGATTACTACTTCTGCCTCTGGAAGACTCTGTTCTGTTTGTACCTAAAATACTCAGAAAAGGTGTTCATGTCTGACACTTTTGGGGGGTCTGGGTGATAAATAAATATATCTATATTCAATAAATAAAAATATCTATATTAACTATATAATGAGTTAATTTAAAAAAAAAAAAAACTGTCTAAGTTTTCTTGGTTGGCACTGTATTTTCCTTATACTATTTTGTTCCAGTCTACTGGCACTTATGGTGAAATATTAATCTGACCACCCAGATGCAGACAGCTTCTGTATAAGAAGAATGATTGTCCAGAAAGAATAACTAGCAAAGTTTCCTGAGATATATTGCTTGTTCCTGCAGACAGAGAGTGAAGTTTTTCAACAAAGTGGATAAAGATTACTACCAAGAGAAAACTAAAAAAGGAAAACTAAACCCCTCAAATTCTCTTTATTTTAGAGGGGGGAAAAAAAAGAAAAAGAAAGATATAATTTGTCCACCTAGAAAGAAGCTAGTGCTATATAGAAAAATAATATACTAATTCTGCTTCTTTATCTTATATTTTTTTATTGTTTCTGCTTGCACTATAATGTTCAGATCCAACAGGTCAGCATGTTCATAAGGATTCAATCTAGTTCTATGTGCACCAGGGAATTTACTTGCATGTTCTTTGAACTGAGATTAATAGCTTGGCTAACCCTTTCTGATCCTGCCATTTTGAAATGCTTTTAGGAATATCCAGTCAAACACATTTCCCTATAGAGGCCTCCTTCACCTTCTACTTCTTGATGACTTCCACTGTTATTTTTTTTTCATGAGTGAAAGGATATGGATCCTACTCAGTTCAGATTTCGCTGCAGTTGACCTCCATTGATAATAGAAGGAGAAAGTGTGTGATTCTTTATTTCTAGATAAGACCGAATTGCTTCCTGGGTGAATGAACTTTTAATGGGAAAAAAAGTCTAAAGTCTAAAGAAATACAGATATATCTATGGGAATATAATATGCATTTAAGCTATCTACTGTTGACATTAGGTTTCTTGCACAATACCACTACCCTAGAAGGAAATATTCCCTAGTAGAGCTCACCACTTTAACGGAAGGCTGCTGCAATGCCACTCCAAGCACCTGCGTGCTGAGTGAGCCTTGGGTGGACATGCACAGTACAGGCGTAGGATGGGAGGAGCCAGTTACTTGAGGGAGTGCAGCAATTCTCTGCTTGGTGTAAGAAGTCTTCACGCCAGCATTGGGACTGAGGCTTTTTGCTTCTAGATGAAGAAATATGTAATTATGATGTCTTGTGTGGCTGCTTGGAAGAAATATCTTCTGCTCCTTTAAACTGGGAGATGAATTCATGTGTTCTCTCTGGCACATGAGCATAAAAATAGAATCATCAGAAAATCACAGCCTGCACGTAACTCTGCACCAATAGAAGACAAAGGCAGTTTTACAGTTGATCTCAGTAGGAAGAGAGAGAAGGAAATGTCAAATGCAGTTTTGAAGCACCACTCCTTCCTTTTATACGGGTGGATCAAAATAAGAACAGAAATTTGCACAATTCCAGGCATAGACACCTTATATAGGAATTCCATTTCATCCTGCTGCAAACCCAGTTGCAAGGTATCATATTTCCCCAAGCATCAGATGTTTCCCAAAGCAGCAAGTCTGGCACATCTCTAAGTGTGATCCATAGGCTCCAAATGTCAGCTACTGTGCATGTCATCTTACAATGTACTGTTGAATATTTTGAGGTAAATTCAAAGCTTGGACTTTTGGGTGCATAATGCTGGAAGAAACAGCTACATTTTAATAGCACATCTGCAATCAGATGTCATTAATGAAAGATAAAGCAGCATCCTAGGGAAACAGTGAGGCACAGCACAGAACAGCCGTGGAAATGCCAGTGCCTTACTCAGTATATTGCCACAATATAATTCATGCAGGAACAACTTCCAAGGCTTAGTGCTTCAAGATGAAAATAAAATTAAATTAGGTAGGCTTCTTATGGTTGCTGCCAGATACAAAGAGGGGAGACAAGATTTCTCTCACTGCCAGTGTGGGTCACTGAAGGGAGCAGTAACATTCACTACTGAGGTAAATGAGTCATAGTTATGATTAACACTTTGTAAATTTTTTTTAATGAGGTCATGTTATTTTGCATTTCACCTTCTGCTATAGGCACATTTTTCCATACTATAGAACCAATAAGTATTTTTTTTTAAAGTGTCACCTCCTGCAGTTTTTTTGCTCAGGTCCAGAAAATATCAGGGTTCTACTGCACTACCATAACCTGTTATAATTTTCAATTTGTACTTCATAATAACAGTTGCCAATCTGAAGGCTGCTTCTTCAGCTGAAAGAAACTGATATGGCCTTTCCATTACAATAGAAAAATGGGAAAATACACAAGAGAAAGTTCTCTTCACATTTGCTCTTGAACGCGTAGCAAATATACAGTTTATCAAGTAATTACAGATTTACTGCCCAAACTGTTAAGAAACACTCCTAGACCCGTGAAAGCAAAGGAGTGAGTCAAGAATGCTTACAGTTATGGAGAAAGGCTAGTGTGAGCTAATGCAAGAAAGAGGCACCCAGGGAAATCAAATCAGTCAGATTGGTGCAAAACACCACCTTAAAGCAGTTAGTGTGCCATGGGGATAGCAGTTACCTTTGTTGTTTGCACACAGTGTCTTTGGAGCAGCTTTTCCTTTCCTGCTGGGATGAAAATGTCTTTTGGCCAGAATGTTTCACAGATTGAAATCCAGCAATACCATATTTCAATGCTCAGAAAATTCTATCTTCAGGAAATGACTCGGGTATAAGAGGGTTAGAGATTCTGAGAGAGCCCTGAGCAACTCTGCTGAAATCTCAAGATACTCACTGAACTGATGAAGAAGCCCATATCCAAGTGTGGAGAACAGGACAGACATAAGTAACTAAATAGCACAAAGAAAGTATGAACTATCAAGAAAAATACCCAAATCCCTATAAAGTCAGAGCATTTCTGTAGAGCTGGGGAGACAAACTAAATGCAGAATAGAATTATGTTAGTCAGATTGTACACAAGACACTTGGTAATTGCCAGAAAAATATGACCATCCCTTCCCCAATCCACCCACCTTCAACCTCCCCAAGAAGGAAACATACCTGATTACTCTGTCAATTTTATTAGATAAGTTCCGAGATCACTAACTGCAAAGCCCTGGGTAAAAAAAGTAATCTCTTGCTTTCCAGATATCTGGAAATTCATGTAATAGAGGGAGAGGGAAAGTGTGTCTATGACACAAGGCCTGCAACATAACATATTTATTATGTGTTTCAAGGATACAATGTGTCTGGCTACAACATCCTGAGATACTATGGGGAAGCAGAGGTCAGTCATTCAGCGGGATAGCATTTGAGACTAATTCCTGCCAAAGACAATACAGCTAGCTAATGTCCAGATCACTATTGCCAGTGGAATAACATATTGCTGCAGTTGAACAGGAATGTTGCAGCAGAACTTCAGAAGTTATGTGCAAAAAGTCCATCTGGTACACTTGAGGGAGAGAAAGAAATCCTTCAAACACAATGTGACCATCGGCCACAAGAGAGAGGTTTTTGAGAGCTGCTGCTACTTGCCCCCAAATGGCTTCAGCATATGCTTTGCAACTCCATTGCTAGCGATTCATTGTGTGTCAGAAAAATGAGTCTAGAATTCACAACACTGACTTTTTACTCAGAGTTGCCTTAGAGCATGGAAATACATCTGAATGAGAGCTGGATAGACAAAGAGCAGAGAAAGACATAGAAAGCGTAAACCAGAGCCATTGTATGTGGCTGCAGGCTTCCATTTGGACTTTCAAAACTGGCTGCTGCATCATCACAAAGTCAGCAAGCAAATCAAATTCCACAGTATGCTGTTTATTAGTTGCTTTTCTATTCTGCGTGGAAAATATTGATAGCTTTGTTTTACAGGAATGGGAGGCTTTTCTATCACTTCTGGATGATAATACAGTACAACAGAACACTTCAGCACACCAAGCAAAATCTTACAAATGCTATCCTGTCTTTTTACATGGTCTGCTATTGCCAAACAATGACAGTTCTTCCGACTGTGATGAGAAATTTCAATATGGGACTAGTATATGGGAAACTTAAGGCAATGATAAAGTCATTGTCTTTGTGGAAAAACATAAAGTGGAATGAAGCAATTTATGCTGTTTCATGCAGTAGGGTGGTTACTTGCTGGCTTGTTTTCCTTTACTTTCTCTTCATGGATATTTATTCCTACTTACATTTTAACTTAGCTTTTTTGGACATGTAAATAGGATATGGATTATACTGAAATAATGATGTTCATTCTATCCTCTCCCCCCTCCTCTACAAATTGGATTTACACAGCTTGCACTTGCAAGTTAATTTTAGGCAGGAACAAAGAATTCTTGAAACCTTAACTCAAGAACAGAATTCTTTGTTTCTGGCTGAGACATGATGATTCAGGGAATTTTCACGTGCTGTGCCTGTTGAATGTTGCCCTTGCAGGTAAACACAACCCTAAGCTTAGAACATCTGTCCCCTCAGGAAGTTAATATCAACACTAGGGAATATTTAATCCCAAAGATGCTTGTCTAGTGCGTGACCGAGGAAAGAATACAAAAACTTGCTCACTAGATTGCTCTCTGCTCTGGCAGTGAATCAGGCATCTACCTACTGAGAACATTGTGAACATCTATCAAATGGACAAATGCATGTAATCTGACTGAAAGTCACTTCTGCACTATCAGTTTAAATGATTTATATTCAGTATTCCTTACAGCTGAGGAATGAGCTGATATTGCATGCAAGTTTCTTCAAAATCCTTTCAGCAGGATGAAATCATGTCAAGACTTACCACAGGGCACTTCATACTATACAAAATGTAAATGTGCTCTGTAATGTGCTTCATCACCAGCATTTTCAGAGGACACTGCATCTGTGTAGCCTCTAGAGAACAGGGCTCTCTGTTACAGGTAAAGGAGCTGGATTGATGAGCCCAGCAGGTAACCCCAAGGCTGAGCCATTCTTGGCCTTGAACCCCAGCAGGCTGTGGAATCTCCTTCCTGTGAGGTTTTCAAAGATAAGCTATACAGACAAAACGCCATATGCCCTAGTACAGTTGTCCCAGTTTCCATCAGAGGCTGGAGCACAACAACCTCTTCCCTCCCCATTTCTATAATTAATTTTGCAGTAGAGATTGCTGTTCCTCTCTGTATGGTGAGGAAGCAAGAGGGCACCAGAACATCTGTATATACTAAAGGGCAATGCTATCATAGAAGAAAAATCTTCTGGCTCGCTTTAAATATATAGAGGCTGAAAGTTAGAACAATGTTTTCAAGCACGAAAATTTAAAGATTCTGGTATAGTTCTTCAGTGGAAGTAAATGAAGGCAAAACAGTAACTACTGTTAAGATGAGGCTTAAGAAGTCTGTGAAGCTTGTCTCATATGGCGTCCCTGATGTAAAGCACTGCATTTGGTGATCTTTCATAAGGATAGTATAGGTACTGCTGGGGAACTCATGTCTGTGTGTTCCAGTGCACCTGTGCTGGGGGGATTAGTTACAGGAGAGTGTTTAGAAATTTGTAATTGTTTACTAACCTTTGGTAACAGCCCAGTATCATGATTTATCTGTTCAATTCCTAATATTGATCCTGAACATATAGTTTTGTATTTGCTAGTTAATTACATGATGTTAATAATTCATAAACATCTTTGATACTAATTTGATCTAAACTGTGTGAGTTAAACAGTTTTCTCTTGCAGCAGTGGTCACCTGTCAATTTTCTTTATGTAAAATTGCCAATATTATATCTCCAAGATCTGATTTCAGTCAAAAGATTCTTATTGCTTCTGACAGCCTTTAGATCAGATTCAAAATCATGACAAGTGAAGGTAAGTATATTAAGTGAGCATATGGCAAGGGAAGAAAATCTTATTTAAAAGGAAGACTACACAGAGTGAAAGCCCTGGGATTCACCATCAAAATAATAACAGTGATGCAGCTTTCACATTCACGTTGGCTCAAGTTTGTCTACAGCATAAAGTACAGCTACCTATTAGGTGTTTTCTCAATATCACTTGCCTTTTGCCTTCAGATTTTCATGAAAAATCTTGGAAACTGATCGATGAAAGCAAAGACATAATTTTAAAAGTCTGAAAACGTGATATCATGGATTTTCATTTTCTTTTTAAAATATGTATTATATAGATATATTGACTTTGCTTTGCTTTTTTGAAGAAGCCAAACCTCTGATATATAACACCCAAACTAGAAAGCAATTGCTAATTTAAATAATGATTTTACAGTGCAGTGATGCCTCTTTTTTGGCATGACTAACAGTTCTGAAGTTTCCACATGCTTAGTACACTCCAACTGAAGTGAATGGAGTGGCTCATTGTCAGTTTTCTGGTTTTTACATGTTTACTGAACTATGAATTTGCCTGGTTTTGCCATAGTCAGTCACTCACTTCCCAGAATTTGTCCAATACCACTTCTTAGGAATTTTGTCTTGCTTTTATGTGGTGGAGGAAGAGTATTCAGCCACATTCACCGCACTCTGCCAAAAGTCTGAGAAGAAACAATGGTGCTTTTCATTCTCAGAGACTACGCCTATACTAGCAGGGATAGAGGCACTTCTGAATTCCTGGCTCTGAGCTGGAATATGCCCCAATTACCTCCTGTTTCCATATGGGGCACGACCTGGGCATGCATCAACCTTCCCTCTTCATGTCTGGTTTTACACTGAAAAGAAACGTGACTTCTGCAGCCAAAGGGAAACCAAACAAGTCATAGTCTGTGGGATCAGGTTCCCAGACTACTTCGAGAAGGATGCAGGCAACAGGATGGCAGTCACGGCTTTTTTTCTGTTTAGAAATCTGAGTGCCTAAACCCACATATTCCCTGTGAATTCAATACTAAATGCCATTCTTTCATATCTAAGGTTAAAATGAACACTTTGAAGTAAAACACACAAATGCTTTTACCTGTGAGGTATTAATTACTGCTTTAAGGACATGGTCATGTGGTTTAAAGAAACTGAGCCACTGAAATGTGGCAAGTGACTGCTTCTCAACTGAGCCATTGTGTCAGACGATGTGTGTGCATTTAGCTTTTCTTCTCAACTGTGAACTGAGACACATTCATTGAAGTTACTAAATCCAATGAGATATAGCTATTACAGCCACTGGGAATATGTGTGCACTGCAAATCACCCCGCACCTTTTTCATTGAACTGTCAAGATTTAGGAATATTACAAGAATTGGACCAGCCATAGGTCCTCTCCAGGGTGGCCTTCTCCAGTTCTCTTTCCCTTTTGTCTAACAGAGAGCTGGAAACTATTTCAAATGTAAGCCCTTAAAAGCCATATCCCAATCCTTTCATTTGCTCTTGGATGACTGCCATAATTACATTGTTCCTATTCAGCAAGCATGGATCCCCCATATCTATTAAGAGTTCTTAGCTGTACGGCGGCATACAGCTTCTCAGAACAGTTCAGCCTACTACTTATATCTAATACTGCCTTTGCACATAACATTAGAGCAAATAATCACACTGTTTCCAAAGCAGCATAATAAAATGAAAAGTTCCAGCACTAAAAATGACTTATAAACTTTTCCTGCTTATGAGATTAACTCTTTGAGACCTTCTTCTCTTTTCTGCTTATGACCCTTTTCTGCTTCTCTCATTTTCTTACTGTGTGCACTCTTTGGAAGATGCCCAGTTAATAAAGAGTCCTGTAGGACTTGACCTGCAGCTCCCCCAAGGCCACTGAATTAATCTCTCCTCTCTAAGTAACCTAACTTGAAGTTTAATCCCAACAGTTGAAGAGTTTTGTTTGGGTGGGTTTTTTTGGTTTTTTGTTTGTTGGTTTGGTTTGGGATTTTTTTTCTGTTTTTTTCATTTGAATCTGACAGGAAAAGCAAAGTTTTAACAGAAAGCCTGGGAGGTACTGACAGGAGCTTGATTTAGCAGCTTCCAGCAATTTCCTTTCTTGATGTGATGGAGATCTTAAAAAAGGAATTTTTCTTTATCCTCACAGGTTACATGTTAATTGATAATGATTTTCTATAAAGGTGACTTTTTAGTATTCAAATGCTTTTCAGTTAAAAAATTAATTATGCTGTTCTCTTTTTTTCTGATGGTTTATTTTTAATATTATTTATCTTCCTTTTTCAAGGGTCTTGGAAAGGTATGCTTTATTCACATATTCTGCTCTTTAGTGATACCAAGCCTGAGAAGCTTTATCTTTCTGATTTTGGTGAACAACTGTAAACAGGTCTGATGTCTGAGGCTACTCCCTGTGATAGTCCATGTGATGCGGGAGTCACTGTTGGAGATATTCTTTTACTCACTTTGTTAACAAACACTGGAGTTACAGATGAGGGTAAAAAGAGTAACCTTAAACAATTACAATATAAGAATTACTGGTATTCTGCCTAAGCACATTTTTAATCAACTGCTGTAAAGAAATTTTGACACTGTCATTTTTATTGAATTGAAAATCAGCATATGTATTTTTAAGTGCTGGGGACAATTCCAGAATCTGTGATAAACTTTAGAATTAGAAAAAACTCTTTGTGTGCAGTCCATTACTTAATCTGTTTTCCCTTGTGTCTTGTGATAACTGCAACTTAGGTTTGCTTTCCACAAATCACCACACTTTACAGCTTAGGTTTGTCCTGGGATATGAGTTTAATAAATGGTATGGTGGAACAGAAAACCCCTGTGGTGAGGGAGGTGTGAAAAAAGATTTCAAGCTTGTCAAGGGATTTTTCCCTCTTTGCAGGTCCTGTCTGAATGGTCATTTTTCTCACTTCTTACAATATAGCCCAGCTGGATAGTCATATCCTTACAGCAGATGGCTGTGGAAATGGCACATTCTGTGATTTGTCTGCATATGACTTTTTGCTTTCTTTTCCAAAACTTTTCATAACAGAAAGCCAATGTATAATTCAGTCATCCATTTTCTATCCAAGGTTTTGACAGCCTCATTTTTTTTTTTTTTTCTGATTTAATTTTCTGATCTTTGTTTCCTGAGGAGCTGCAGATGTCACTTGGTCTGTTCAGCCAGGAGAAGAGGAGACTGAGGGAAGATCTCATTATACTTTCAACATCTTCACGGGGAAGTGGAGGGGCAGGTACCGATTTCATCACTCTTATGACCACTGACAGAACTTGAGGAAGTGGCATGAAGCTGAGCCAGGGGAGGTTTAGGTTGGATATCAAGAAAAAGTTTTTCACACAAAATGTGGTTGAGCACTGGAACAGGCTCCCCAGGGAAATGGTCAGAGAACCAATCCTGACAGAGTTCAAGAAGTGTTTATACAATGCTCTCAGGTACATGGTGTGATTCTTGTCATGGGCAAGGGCCACATGTTCTTGTCATGTGCAGGGCCAGGAGCTGGACTCAGCGGTCCTGATGAGTCCATTTAAATTTTTTTAAGGAAGCTTATTACCCCAGAAAGCCAAATTACATTTAAATAATTCTAACATTTACTCATTTTAACATCCTATTTAGGAAATTTAGCTTCGGGCATTTTTAAATCTACAGCTATTGCTTAATACATCTGTTGGTCTCAGGCAAAACAGACTGTGGAAAGATGATTAATTGTGCTATGTGTTTGTTAATTTTGTCTGTAAAACTCTCTCTAGCCACTGGCTGATGTCTCTTAGAAAAAATACTAATGTCCTAGTGTAATGTACTCACCTATGTGCTACTTCTTCACTATCAGCTTCATTTAAGCTCACATTTCTAGATGCTCATATTGTAGATTCTTGAAGTTGAAATGAGAAAGACTTTCTCCATCAGTCCTGCCAGTATCCCTAAAAGAAAATCCAGATTGTAATTAAAGGTCAATGTCAAAACTGACTTTTGAATACATCCCCCCGACTCTTTATTGCAGTTGTTTAGTTAAAGCAGATCTCCCTCCTTAAATCCTCAGGCTGCTGGAGCATCCTTGAGATATCCTCAGGCCTGGACTGGAGATATTTTAATGCAGATTCTGTTGCAGAAGGAGATAGATGACAAAGAAAAGCAATAGTACAAAATCTTAAAAGAGAGTCCAAGTGCCGTCTTTGTAACTCTTCTAAGGAGTTACTGATTTTTCTGTTCTTCACCTTAGTGACCTTGCCTTTGAAAGACAGAAAAGGAAGCCTTGAAAGAACACATTTAGTTCCCTTCCTCTTTTCCCAAACAATAAATTTAGAAAGCCAAAGTATCACCTGGATGTATCATCACTTTAGTGAATCAGTAATGCAGAACAAAGTGTCATTACCAGGTCGTGAGTGGGGAGAGGGGTTTGTATTTTAATTCCAGATTACTTCTGGATAAGTAATAATGTGTTTCTACATTTGTAGTAATTTTTCAAGCTGTTGATGTTTCAAAACAGTTATACATGAGAGAAATAGATTGGAATGGATTCAAACCTTTTAAAAATTTTTTGAAAGAAAGTACTTATTCACTTCAAAGTGTTAACCCATACCTGAAATCACGTCCTTATACTTTTCCCCATGTTTTAAACACATGAGTCTAGACTGCCAAAGGGACTCTGATAGTTCAGCAAGGCCCAATTCAACACTGCAGTTTCCCTCAGATTCTGCCCATTCCAAACGTTTGTCACAATCAAGATTTGAACTATTTTGATGAACCACAAACTGCACACTGGAAATTTTTTGTTCTCTTCTTGTAGTGTTGCTAAGTATTGATGCCCTTCTGGTGGTTCAGTCTCCTACATCATTAGGAATACTGTAGGTATATCTTGTATCACAGATCCACTGCCATGATTTCTCAGTCCTTTGAAAGACTGTAAGTCTAGCAAATCAATTCAGTTATAAAACAGGAGAGCATTATGGTGTTTGGTTTTTTTTGATGGGGGTTGGACTTTGGGGTGGTTTTGCTTTTTTCAGAATGGCAGGTGCATTTTTCATGAAATAACAGTTAGTGACAGGTATCTCAAAGTAATTCCTATATTATTTTTTTTTCCTATAGTGCTCCTGAATTACACAGATTAATAGATGTCTGCCAAGATCAATTTAAAGCCATATATGCTCAAGGCAAGTTTAAAAATTTTACATATATAAAATGCTTTTAAAAGTGACATGATCAAATCCACAGTCTTTTATCCCATTGTCAGTCAAAATTACAGTTCACAGCTATATCCTTGTGGGACTAATTTCTTTTTAATTAATTTTTAAACTGAGTGTGACCTGAAATATAATTTCAAATAACTGATGGGCTCGGGGCTGTGTGGAATATGGGCATTTCATTAAGAAGCAAAGCAGATTTTGTATTCTAATATCCATAACAAACAAATTTTAAAAGACTGAATACCAATATTCTCAAGAATTATTCTGCAACAGCTATTCAGAAGGAAAACATGTAATAAACTTGCACAGAAATACAGAGACATAATCTCTCTTGCTATGTGAAGACTAGGTAAGGCACATTAATGTGCAAATAGAGGTTTTCCCCTTATTTTATACAGGAAGAAACCTGTGCCAAACAAGGAATTGCCAACTCTAAACAGGGTACACATGAACTTTTCATTTGTCTTTTCTAAATTAAAAGATTTCACATCTATCATGAATTTAGTAACACAGGAAAACTAGGGCTGTATGACTGATTTATCTGGTGAATTCCTATTTCTGACTGACAAATGAAGCCTCAGGCTTGTGAAGGATCTGGATGACAGCACTGCCAGCAGCCTGCAGAGAGAGGGTGTCCTCTTTGGCTGTAGAGGAGATGAGTTGTAGGAAGGAAACTCATTTCCAAATAGGAGTCATATGTGAAAGACTCTTTTCCTCTGAGAAAGGAAAGTGGTCAGCCAAGTTGGAGCATCTAAGGAGGCAAGGTTTTAATTTGAACACTCAGAGCTGCTTCTTTCTCTTTCACTGTGCTGTTGTTTTCCCCCCTGCTAAGAGGATAATAATATTCAACTCACCCTTGTGATGTGAGGGAGCAAAAGTTAATTGTAACAACTGAATGTGAATGATTATCTGAATCTGTTATGTTAATATGTTTATTGTTTTTATGCTCATCTGACTATTTTACAGCTCAGGAAATAAAATTAAAATTTCACTTTCAGGTTTTTCAGCTTCTTTGTTTCATCCATTTTTCTATGGTTTTCAGTGGGATTCCATTTAAAAAACCACAAAAAAACAACCCCACAAAAAACTAGACTGGCTGGGGATACCAAGAATGATACACTGTGACACTGAAAGTTAAAAAAAATACATTCTTTTTTTAATTTACTAGGAAAATGTTCTTTAAGATTTTTTCTTTAATTACATATGGTACATCAAGGCCAGGTTCAGCGTCTGTCTTCATTTATTGGATCACTCAGTGTGCCAAAGCAGTAGGATATGACTTTGGAGCTACTCCTTCACAAATAACAGTTATTTGGCAAATAGCATATCCAGACATTTTCCCACTGCACTGGTGCCATAGACACTTAACAACATGTTCTGCTCTCCAGAACATTAAGTTTTGCTATCTCTCCTGAATATCAGTTTCCATTTGGGGAATGTAGGTCCCTAGTATGTGCCTTTTCATCCAAAGCAAAATTGTTTCCCTGTTATGTCCCTTTTAGTTGAGAATATGGATATTGATGGTTATTCTTTGTCCCACTACATATAATCCTTGTACTGAAACAGTATAAAAAATCTAGGAAAAGTATGGAAAATCCCATATTTTATTTCTGTATCTTTATAGTTCTCCTGAAAGATGTCCTAGTTTTGTAGCTATTGATAGAAATCCATGTTTGTAAAGAAATAACTTGAAGAGGCTTCCTACTCATAAACTAAAAATCATTCCAAAGAGTAATAAAATAAAATGCCAAATTACTATTTTCATGAGTCCAATAAATGGTTTTCACTTCATAATAGCCAATTCTGTTATTATGCTAAGATGTGACATTTTACAGAGATATGAAATAAAAATAGTGTCCACCTTTGTAAATTGCTAGGTGAGGTTGGATATCCTGAAATAAGTAATGAATTGATATTGCACAGCCATGATGGTAGTTTAGAAAAAAATTTTATTCCTCTCTAGAATCCAGAATAGTCTGTCTATGTCCCAGTGCCACTGGAGCTCTGTTTCTAGCTGTGGGATAAATGGTGCTTTCCAAAGTCCCAGCTCCCAGATGCTCACCCTGGCACCAACTGTCAGAGACTGAAATATTGTAGTTTATGACTTAAACGTTTTCTTGAAGGACTTTTAAAACTGTATTACAAAAGCTGCAGAGAAGACCAACATGCCCTGAATGGGGCCCTGACTGAGGCCTTACACCACTTGCTGATGAAGATAAGATTAAGTTGGGTTGGGGACATTCACAGAGCACAAGTTTAACACCTCCAGGGTGGAGACCACAGCCCCAGGGCTATCAGCTGCCAGGCTTGCACAGGCCCTCCCACCAAAGGGTGGAGGGAGGAGAGGCTTTGAGCATCTTGGAAAAGCCTCTGGTCAGAGGTGCAGTGACTACCATCCTCCACTGTGCGGAGGAGCCCAGCTGAGGGGCCCTCACCTAGGGGAGAGGCTTATCCACAGCAGAAGGGGGTGACATGGCCCATCACAGGGACCCCCTCAAAGGGGTCCCCAGACCCTGCACCAGAGCACCAGAGATGATGCAACAGACCCTCAGAGTTGCCAGGGACAGTGTGTCAAGCCAGCCCCTGCAAGGGGAGACACGTGGGCGTTCCCACCTGGCCCAAAGAGTATATTAACCCACAGAATTCTGTACTCTTCGGCGTTTAGCAGCGTGTGGTGGCATGGCCACAGTGGCAATAGGGGACTTTCACCACCAGAAGACCAGATGGAGGGGAGCAACAAGACATCATTGGGACCCTCGGATGGGTGATATGCTTCCACCTAACCCCTGTCACCTCTCCCTGTCCCCCCACCCCCCACACACACTTCTTTCTCTCTTTCTTTCGTTCTTTCTTTTCCCTTTCCTTCTCTTTGCCTCTCTACTATTAAATAAAATACATCAATTTTTTGGCATCAACATCTAACCTCGTTTGGTTTTAATCTCATTTCTGGGAATATTTTGAACATTCTAAGTTCTTTCCAGTTTATGCTCAGAGATTTAGCTTTCTTTGCTTTTCTGGGTTTAAACCGGATTGCAACACCAACTAACTTCACAACAAGCCCAGGCCTGAGTCCTGCCTATCAATATATACGCATGGAGGGACTAACAGCTTCCGGGATGGGATGTATTTGAGGAATAAGAGCCTGAGGCACTCTCATCCAGCAGTTCAGACACAGCCCTAGAGTCCAAAACATGAAATACATTGGAGCAGATGTTTGAGGTGGTCCCTGCACAGCACTCCCGTGCTCACCGTCATAAAACTACAGCATAAGGGCCAAAAGGTTGTTCTTTATCTAAAACAAAGCCAAGTAGCACAACTTTATGTTCTTGTGGTTTTCTCCTTCTTTGTTTGTTGGTCTTGCAAAGAGTGCAGTTCCTGCAAATGATAGTCCTGTTTTAACCTCTGGTATTTAACTTATAGATCACAAATAGACCAATATTTCATCTGAGACAGAAAAAATTCCCAGATGGTATGATGGAAAGAGCAGTTTGAAATTAATGTTACAATAATCAATAAAATAAAGGAGAACCAGTATATGGCTAGTGTCACGGATGTGAGAAAGTAGAGACCTACAGTCTGGCCTCAGTAGTGATAACGTTTTGCAAATTAATTTATTTAGGGGAGACATGTCTATAATTCTTCATGCCTCATTATACTGGCAAGCACATGACCTACCACTGTAATTTGCAAGTGAGCATGATGTCATTTTAATGAAACATCAAGCAGGGCAATTCAGAAGGAAATGCCTACTATAAACGAGCTATTAAATAATACTTAGCAATTATGGAGTGATTTTCTACTTCAAAGCCCTTCACAAACAGTCACTAATGAATTTGCATAACCTTTCTGTGAAGAGGAGGAGGAGGAGGAGGAGGAGGAGAAGGAGAAGGAGGAGGAGGAGAAGGAG
>VXAD01013355.1:951308-1041076 GCA_013399195.1 Dicrurus megarhynchus
AGGAGAAGGAGAAGGAGAAGGAGAAGGAGAAGGAGAAGGAGAAGGAGAAGGAGAAGGAGAAGGAGAAGGAGAAGGAGAAGGAGAAGGAGAAGGAGAAGGAGAAATATCATTGTTCACCTCTGCAAGCACAGAGCACAGAAACAACTTGCCCAAGACTGCAGAGGCCACGAGCATCAAAGCCCAGATCAGAACCTGGAACCTGATGGCAGCCGGATATATGGCTACATCATTACATCAGGCTCCCAGCCTAGTAGGGGCCTTTAAAAAGTCCTTAATTCCTTTAAATAAAGGTTAGTATTGATAACTCAGCCTCAATGATACAAAGTCAGTTCCTAGTCATGTTTTTTTTGTTATCTCAGCACAAAGCTGTTCAGACTAGGATCTAACACAGTGCCACCCCATGACCCTCGAGCCTTTACCCTCAGATCTTCTTACAAAAGAGTACCAAGGGAAGTGAGACACACCATGGCCTCATCCTGGTAGACGGTCAAAATGCAAACCTATATATCCATTGAGACCCAGAACTCTGGAGACACTCCTATTTACCCCAGTTTAGAAACCCTCCTCCTAACACCCCCCACCTTGCCCCAGGTGTCTGCAGTACAGCAAAGAATGAATGTTGTAGCTGCTTGAATCTCCTGGGGTCTCACAGAATCACAGAACGGGTCACATTGGAAGGGACAGGGGGTCCAACCTGTTTGATCAAAGAGGGTCATCCCAGAGCACATGGCATGGGATTGCACCCAGGTGGTTCTTCAATATCTCCGGTGAGGGAGAATCCACACCCTTTCTGGGCAACCTGTTCCAGTGCTCAGCTGCCCACACAAGAAAGAAGTTCTTCCTCGTGTTCAGGTGCATCAGCTTCTGCTCATTGCCTCTTGTCCTGTTGCTTGGACAAGATTGGCACCACCAAGCAGAGCCTGGCTCCATCCTCTTGACACCCTTCCTTCAGATACTTATAGTCACTGTTGAGGTTCCATCTCAGTCATCTGTTCTCAAGGCTGAAGAGGCCCAGCTCCCTCAGGTTTTCCTCATAAGAGAGATGCTACTGTCCCTTAATCATTTTTGTTGCCCTCTGCTGGACCTGCTCCAGGAGCTCTGTGTCTCCCTTGTCCTGGGGAGCCCAGAACTGGACAGAACACTCCTGATGTGACCTCACCAGGGCTGAGCAGAGGGATAGGGTCACCCCAATGCTGGCAATGCTCTTCCTAATGGCCCCCAGGATACCACTGGCCTTCTTGGCCACAAGGACAAACTGTTGGCTCATGGACAGCTTGTTATCCACCAGGACCCCCAGGTCCTTCTGCACAGAGCTGCTTTACAGGTCAGCCCCCACCCTGTACTGATGTAAAGGGTTACTCTTCCCCTCTGCAGGACCCTGCATTTGCCTTTGCTGAATTTCAGATGGTTCTTCTCTGCCCATCTCTCCACCCTGTCAAGGTCCTTCACAAGGGCTGCACAGCACTCTGGGGTATCGGCCTCTCCTCACAGCTTTGTGTTGTCACTGAACTTGCTGAGGAGGCATCTGCCCTCCATCCAAGTCACCAATGAATAAGCCAAACCATACTGGGCCCAGTATTGAGCCCTGGGTGACACCACAAGTGACAGGCCCCAACCCTGTGCCACTGATTACAACCCTCAGGGATCTGCCACTCAGTCAATTCTCAATCCGCCTCATTATCCACTCATCCAGTCCATACTTTCTTGTGGAAGCCGACAGGTCTGCCAATTTAGAGACTTTGCAGGTTCCCTGGAGAAGAAGCTCAGAGCCTATTAGTGCAGTCATGGAAACCAAAGTAACCTCTCCCAGGATGCTTTGCCTGTTTATGTTGATATACCCCAGGTCTGTTTCTTTGATTGGCCCATTGGCCTTCCTGCCCCTTTTCCACTTTATATGTCCCTGATCTGGAAAGTTCTCCCTTTCCCACTCCCCCATTGGCCCTTGTCCCTTTGCCACTCCCTTGGATCTTCCCTATTGGCTCCCTTGCCCTAGCCCCACCTGTGTACTGCCCCTGCACCCTCAGATCGCTGGGCTCTGATGCTCTCCCCGCCCCGTATATAACCCTGGACCCTTCCTTGATTCCTGGTCTTCATCTCTGGACCCCTTCCCATGGCTGGAATAAACCCCTCCCGTGGAACCCCATACGAAGACCCTTCCTGCTTTCTTTGCCATCGACTTATTCCTGATAGCGATCCAGCGTGTGTGGATTCTGTGTGTGTGCATGGAGTGGCCTCTCCGAGTGGCTTCCCCTGGGGGACGCTTTGGGAAGGTTGCAGCACCTGCCACCCGGCATCGCTGTTGCGACACTTTCTGAGTTTGCTTATGAGGACGTTGTGAGAGACAGTGACAAAAGCTTTGCTGAAATCTCAGAAGATGTCTTTTTAAGTTGCTAGTTAGCAATAATGCAGTCCACCATCTCTGTACAGTTTTTTCTCTTTAATTTAATACCAAAACATTGGTGTTTGGCAAACCTCACTGCCATGTAAGACCAGATACCATCTGACATGCATGTAATGATTGGTCGACATTCCCTATCCTAATAGTAGTGGCTGCTCTTAAAATTTCAAACCGTCACTACTTGCAATAATCGCATTAGTTTTCTTTGCCTATAATAGAAGAAAATGTATTTATTTTGAAAAAGAACAAGTTTTCCCACTGCATTAAATATCAGGAATTGTACTTTTTTTTCCCCAAACTTAAAGAGTAGCAACACCTATGTGTATAGGTAGACATTCTGATTCAGGTTAATGTATCTATGCATCTCAGTCTTGAAAATCCAAGATAATACATCATTCTTGACAGTAATTTTAATAATTCACAACCCTACGTTTGGGAATATATTTTACAAAAAGCATTTGAATGCAGGTGTTGCATTAAACAAATAGCAAAGGCTTTGTGATGAAGCTTCTGAAGTTCTTCGGATTAGCCAAATAACAAGATAACAGTCTTTTTTAGCCTGTCTTTTCAATTCTTTCTAAAAACCTTGAGATCTGCTTCTAGCTGAAAAAAAAGCCCTCTTTATTTGGAGAGTTCACCATGGAAAAGAAACAACCCCAAAATTATTAACTGCAATTCAGTCCAAACACTTCTGAGGACCCATAAGTTTGGGTGTCACTGAAAATCTACAGGTATTTCTATATATTAGTCATCACATTGTTTTTGTGCATATTCCTTGCACAGCGGTGAAAAGGAGCATGTTCAGGACATCATTTCCAATAACAGCAACCATGGTTCTGCTTGGCCACCCAAAACAGCAACTGGGATAGATGTTGTAGAAATACTTAATACAGACTGTTTCTGAGTTGTTTTTATAAACAAATACATAAACATATCCATTAAAAATAACATTAAAAATGAGATCCTTTCCTTTCTCCTCCTTACTAAGAGTTTAGATACATTTGAAAGCATTGTTTTATTACAAATTTGTGAACTGAATAGAATTTTAGACAGAATGTATTTCCACTGGAAAGATTTTAATCTTAGTTCAATATGATCATCATAAGGGAATTGCAGGAGGACTGCCTGAAATAAGGTGTGCTTATTTATTTGAAGGATATGCTGCACTGGTTTAATGACTAGTGCTCACTGGGAAAGATTTGTCATTCTTTGGATCAGATGTGATAAAAGTACAGATGGAATGCATTTTAACACACATTTTTGTGGTATTGTGCGGGGTATTTGGACCGTATATATACCAGAGAATTAAGTATTTAATAACTCACCCATTAGCCATCTCCTTACAAGATAATAAATAAGTAATTTAAATGGACGGGAGTAATATGTTTTAAATGCTTTCGGAAATACGTTCAGTGTGAATGTATCCTTAAGTATTATTAGCTTTCCCTAAAACTTGTATTCATTTCAGTGAAATCTAAGCTGGAAAGTCCTGGAGCAGCTCAGTGCCTCATCTGCCTCTCCAGCCTCTTCCAGGCTGCTGGAACTCATCTTTCCTCCTGGAGCCTTGAATAAACAAGCCAGAGAGGACTCACAGCATGACTCCACAATGAAATATTTGACTAAGGTTAGGACATCTGGGAAGAGTTTGGGGACAGCTTCAGGTCTAGAACTATGTATTTGAAACAAAATAATTTTGTTTGCCACTTTTGGTCTTGATTTGAACTTTGCTTTCTGCCAGCTGGGTAAATTCATTCATGGCTGGGTTCTACTGTGGCGTCTGTGGTTTGCAGATGTATGTTCTTCTCCATCACTCTTCATTGACACACCCTGTATTGTCTTCTTCTCTTGGAAGATGTTTGTATAGCTAAGGGATTTTTTCATCTTGAAAGAATTCTGAAATACAGGCTTTATTTTCATAATGTAACATTTACATGCAGTAGTTAGTATTAATTGTTGTTTATTCTAAACTACTTCAGGTTCTGAACCATCCATGCAACTGCCAAATGTTACCAGTTTCCTACCATTATTAGATTTTCTAAAATTTTTTAAAACCAAGACACAATTTTTCTGATTCTCTTGATTGGACTGTTTCTATTTTCTCAAAATCCTATTTCCTAAAAGTAAATGATAAATAGAGAGGTTTTGGTTTATGCTCCACTTTAACTATATTTTTAATGTGATTGTAATGATCAAACCAGAGGCAATAAGTTGGGAGGAATGTAGATAAGGAAACAACCTGGTTCTAATTTTCCTTTCTCTTAATTGGGTTTTATAAAACTAGAATGCAGCTCCCTTTGTTTTTCATGAGTTTGAGAAAAGGAGAAATTTGTGTATCTGTATAAACAAAATATGCACATGGTTACTTATCTATTAATTGACTAGTGAATTTGATGGTTGAAGGAAATTATGGTCAAATGTATCCATCAAATGCTAGACCCTCAAAGGCATTGAGAACAATAGGAATTAGGCTCTAAATCCTTTGAAGGCCTGGGGAAAAATGGTATGAATAATGTAACTTTAAGTTAGACTAATATATGTATAATAAAAATTCAAAATTCCGTTATACAGTACATGTATATAATTGTAGTAATAGCTTGCCAAAAGCAGAATATTTGAGAAATCATAGATTTTTGGCACCATAGAATTAATGTCAGCAGTTTCCCTCTATTGACTTTTGCAAGATTTCTTCCACTTTACACTAGTAAGAAAAAAAAAGAGAATTTGCCCCTACAAGAAGGTTATCATTCTGGTGAGACCATTCTGTTCTGTTCGGTCATCGTTTACGGACACTCACATCAAACCAACCTCTATTGCATGTGAGATTTTCCATTGCTTTGCAGAAAACAAACATGGGGATATTTGTAGCACACATTTGTCCTTGATAAAAATATTCTGAACTCAGTAGCAATGAAAAGTAAACATCGCTGAACCAATTTATATTAGACAGGCTTTATAGTCAACAGAATGAAAGAAGCATTTGCAGGGTGGGATTTACCTCATCCCAATGACTCGTATGAATCTCATTGCAGGCATCTGGAATTAGACCAGATGTATCCCGACCTGAGAGTCACAGGCTATGGTCTTCTTTGGATCAGGACCATCTGCAGAAGCGGGAAACTCTCTTATGACTGTGTGAGACTTCACAACTGTGAACATTTAAGGACAGCTGCAAGGAATGAGAGCAGGGTGTTGCAGATAACTCATGTATACCACTGGCAATTTTTTTTATTCAAGATCTGTATTAGTCATGAGTGCCTAGTGCACCCTTGCTCATTGAAACACCTCAGGTGCTAAGCTAAAATCCAGTGAGGCAAACACTAACCTTGCTCAACTTGTGATATAAAGCCATAATTTGAATATATCTCACTGAAAGCACTTTCCTTGCTCTCACATAATTTCAAGTTACAGGAACACTTCCATAATTTATCAACCATATGTTTTTGTACACTGTTCAGCTGAACTGTCTTTACTCAAAATGTTAGACAAAACTTTCTGTTTCCCAGAACCCAGTTCTGGAAAATTTCAGATCCAAATAGTTTCAGACGTATAAAATATTGTTGTGGTAGGAATTGTTTGTTATTCTCTCTTAGGTGTAGAGGACATAGGAAATGGTAGCCAGCACACTGAGAACCTACCTGAGAGAGGATTTAGAAGCTGAAAAGCGTCCTGAAATTTAGACAGTGGTCCATCGCATCTGTTTTCCCACACTAACCATATAAATAAGTCTTCTTAAAATTTTTAAAGTCTGATAAACACTGTGTTGTTGCTCTACTCAGAGAAGGCTGAAAAGCAAGATATGGCACCAGTGGTTTTCCAGTAAGACTCCAATAAGCAAAATAGTCCCTCAGGAGGTGGGAGAGGCATAGCTCTAGATGCCGTCCCACTCAGGAGGTTTACATTTCTGTCTCTTCCAAGGACCACAAAACCGCATGGTCTCCCAAGAAAGAGCATTTTTTTTCATCTTTTCCCTCCAATGGAGAGATATACAACCAGTGCTAGAGTAGGTGCCAGACAGAAAGCGAACAGAAGTAAACTTTTTGGGGTGGAGTGGATGGGATTAAGAACTCAAGTAGGAGCTCCAGAAACATCCTTCCAAATTCTTCCCTGTGCCAAGTACCCCCCAAAAGCAATACCCTTATTTTCTTTTATTCTTCTTAGTGATTTTTTGCAGCTTCCCACACATGCATCCATTCCAGATGACAGAAACCACCCATAACAAAAGGCATATAGATACTGAAGGCTTCTCCAACATTTATATATTATCATTATTGTCCCAAAATTAAATAATTTCAAAAACTTTGAGATAATTTCAGTTTAGTATGTAGGGACTTACTGCTAATGAAGCAGTGATACCAGAAGTAAGTTGAAAACTTGGAGTTTTTCTTCTTCTAAGGGAACAAAAGGGTCAGCAACAAAAGAAACTATGTTTCAAACTCAGCTCCTTTTATCAAAGTCTGCATGGTCCTTTTCAAATAAAAATACACCAAAATTTTTTTTGTTCTACTTTGGAAAAAAGGTATGAATACTATAATTTAATAATAATTAAAAACACAGTTAAAGGTTTCTTTTAATCCATTTTATAGTTTTATCCTTAGATATTTCCCCCAGACCAGTATATCCCCATGTAAGAACCAGTCACTCAAGTGTGCAAGTTTTCCCCAGATTAATTATACTGGCATTTGATACATACGTGGATCTTTCTCTTTTTGGGGATTCTAAGTAATTTCTAAGGATACTGCCAAGTATATCTACAAGGAACTCTAAGGCCTAACTACCCAGAACATTTCTGACCTTTGGGACCTAGAAAAAAAATAGCTTTACTTAAATGGATGTTAGTTTATGCCTGAAGAAAGATAAGAGGGTTTTTTTAATATTAATTTTCAGGTTTACAACTGATGTCCTAATCATCCCCAGTTAGCAGTGGACTTAATAGGAGCAAATTCAGTCCAAAATTCCCAACTGACACAGCCACAAATAAGAGGAAAGTATAGAATTCAACTCAGAAATTTCTCCTTTGCTAAGAAATTTCTGATATATTCAGAAGAATTAATGTTTGGATTACATTAATATAATTATTTTAGATGTCTCTTTGGCAATTTTAAGTTTCTTACCTGTTTGAGAGAGATCAGATGGAACATGGTGATTTCTTGAATTCTCTATTCAAATAGTAGTTTGGATTTATAGTTCCAGATATGGGCACTGTTGAGTGAAATGCCCCTCATAATTTTTAAAGGATCTTGTTGCAAGATAATATGCTGACCACCATGGATTCTCTGCAAGATTTTTGAAAATCAGCTCATAATTATGATTGCTTATGTAGCTTGGAAAATATGGTCAAAATGAAGTAGTTATAGTATCTCCACAAGTTTACAAAACATAAGTACCCTTTTACTTTCAGTAAGTGCCATCTCCATACTCATACGTGCAGGGACTCATGTTGTGATAGCCCACAGAGGCATCAGATGTAAATCCTCACAACATGATTATGGAAATTCAGTTAATATTTGATTATTACATAAACTTTAACCTCCTCCTGCCACATACTAACCTGCTGTGGTGATTGACATATTTTATTTCATCAGTTAATCCCATTTCTCATGAGTGAATTCCTGAAAAACTTTTTTTCGAGTGAGCATATACAAGAGCTGTATAGCTAAACTACAACACCATATGAAATCAAAAGACAACTGATGCATTACTGATTCCTTCACCTTTAATGAGGAATAAATATATCCCGGGTTGAAGTTCAGTTTTCAAAATGTGTAATGATTTCTGTGAGTCCTCAGTGAGTTCAACACGAAGAATGAAAGATAAAATGAAACATAAAATGGCTGAAACAAATGGTGTCATGGTGTAATATATAAGCAGAAATAATTTACTTAGACATAAAACTTTTCCAACTAACTATCAATTCTAAATTGATGCTCCCATTGACTTTTTTTAATGACAAAATCTATTTTAAAATATATTCATATATTCAAATATTTATTCTTTGCATTAAGACACCCTTTCTGTTTTACAAGCCAACTTAGCATTTAGTCTTCAAGCTAATAGCAAATGAGTGCATTCATTATGCTATTTTTTAAACTTGTTTTATTTTCCTAGAAATATATTCTTTCCATGTGGGCAAGATGACAGTTATAATAGTTACCAATAGTTTTTACTGGTTTTGACCTTTCCTGGAATATTTTTTTTAACTTTATTACGTCAATAGGAAAATCTTAAATTATTCTGTGTACTTAAGTATATATATTTTTAATTTATAGAATATCTTTATCAGACAAACATCCTCAGTGCAGTCAGAAGGAATGTGTTATAAATGATGCTTGGAATTGTCAAGGGAACAAGTTTTTATTTTAAGTATATATGGTGCTACTGAAACTTTTCTCTTTTTTTTTTTTTCACCAGCAGGCATGGAGCAGGGGAGCATATTTTTCATTTTAAGCTTCAACCAGCCTTCTAAGAGTTGCTGTCTTTGAAGCACTCCCCCCCCATCCTCCCCCATATTGGTCTGGAATCCAGAATGAAAAAACATTCCTCGCCTGCTGTTGGACCACTTTCTTCTAGGACTTTCATAATGTTCCTGTCAACAAATTACATAAAGTATCAGACAAATCCCTTGTAGACGGTTTCCATGAGCCCATGACACTAATTTTCACTGCATCTTAAAACTTATCTACAAAGCTCTGATCATAGCTACTACTTCACAAAACAACGAACAACAGGAGACTCTTTTAAGAGGGGGAGAAAATCTGTTTTCTAGCTACTTTTTAAGACTGCTGATATATTTTTCCCATTTATTGATGCTAAAAGAGTTGAAACTAATTGAGATTCCTCTGTCTAGAAACATTTGTTCCCAACTTTCTGATCGATTTAGTCAACTCTTTTTGGTTCTAAAATTTTGGTAAGTAGCCATGAATCTGCTTTCAATTGCATGTCCCAAAGTGACAGCAGTTGGGAAGTCAGTCATTTTTATGATGCATCTGTGCCCTGTGAGTGCGTCATGACCTTACCGTGTCTATTTGCATGGGCCTCTTTCATACTTCATGGCAGCTTGGATCACTCAGATGTCCTGAGTTGTATGCCCAACCCCTAAGTCCAAAGTAGGAAGATGAAAAGATTGCACAGTTACTTTGAGTTTGGTTTTTCATCAGAGATGGTTTATGAGGAATGACACCATATTCTACACCAAACAAAATGGTGTTGATTTTGTGATTTATCCTTTTGTCTAACATATTCTAAGTTACACCTCTTTTTAGCTATTCCAACAAACACTTCAGTTTAAGGAGACTGTGATTGCCTTCTAGAAAACCAAGATTTCCATCAGTTTTTATATAATAAAATCAGTTTTCCATAATTTTTCAAAATTTATTTTGAATGAAAATGTGCCAACTTTTTGAATTTTTTAGTAGTAACAAAGAAGAGATTTTTCCTGAGAACATTTGCTTACCTTCTTCCCATTCACTCCCAAGGCATTTTAAAAGTATAACAAGCCTATTTTGAAATCTGTACAAAATCAACCAGTGACCTTATTGAAGATGTTGCCTTTGTGCATGCTGATGAAAAGCTTCACTGATATTTCAAGTGTGAAGACCAAACCAGTTTGGGGGAAAAATATTTCCATGTCTAATCTTACAGATCTTAGCTTTTGGGAGGCACTATTTATCCACAGAACATTAATGGGATCTACTGATGAGATACCATCATATAAGGAAGTTCCTCCAAACATTCGGAATTACAGGCAGAATCACAGAATTATCGTTATGTTATTGGAGAAGCCATATGTACAGACATTTTGCATTTTGAACAATTAAATCCTTTCTAGTGATGTTCAGCATAGTGGTAGGAAGCCATATCATCAGCCAGAAGGAAAATAACTTCTAGCTATGGGCTAACACAGTTTTTACCATTTCTAAATGGGCAACAGTCATATCAACCAAAAAAAAAAAAAAATAAAAAAAAAAAAAAAAAAAAAAAAAAAGAAAGAAAATCTTGAGTCAATAACAGTAGAAACTAATGAATAAGATTTCATGGAAAACTGATTTGGAAAAATCCTCTCTCAGACTAACAGAACACAGCCGTGATATTTAACAGATATATTGTCATATTAGCTTAAATTCGAATAGTAAGTTTTACTATCCTTACTACATACACAAGTATTTATTTTCAATTTTATTATGAGTTTTCACAATTTAAGACAATTTATTAGAAAAATCTTGATTTATTAAAGCAAATTTACTTTCAGGGGTTGTTTCAGAACTATTGCAACATCACTAGATACTTATTTATATCTAGAGTTGTCTTCACTAAATCAGTTGCGGAGGTGGAACTACACCACTAAATCTGGCTTTGCAGTTCATCTCAGCAACCTCCCCACGATCTCAGAAGCCACTTAAAGCCTTAATCTGTGATTTTTCCAGGTTTAGATGTGCAAAATCCCCAGGTGTCTGAATGGTTTACTTTATAGGTGCACACCAGCTCCCTTGACCACTTCAGATAAAAAACTTCATAAACCCTGTCCAAATCCTGTTGACATTTTTCTCTGCCATCATTTTAGCTCTGCCTAAATGTCTATAACATTTGCCCAAGCCTTGCAGGTAAAGGACATCACAAATAAACAGACAAGAGTGATGGAGATAAGGCAAGTCAGGAGTTTTTTAAATTAATATTTAATAAATTAAAGCATTTATGAAAGTAGACAGGGAGAGAGAGGCTAAACAGGGAACAAACAAGATTGGTTGCTAAAAGCAAGGTAGACATCCTGGTTCAGTAAAGCCAGGTTGTTAGCAAAGGGGAACTGAAGGGCTCAGGGAGCATCTGGGGAAAGTCAGGAGAGAGCTTCAGTTATTAAGTTTTTATATATAGACCAACCAGTTCCTGGCAAGTATGAGGCCAGAAAGGCCATAAGATATCAAGTATTTCAACTTGTGAGTCAGTTTTCTGGCACTTACCAACAAGATTTACAAACTTTTTTGGAAGAACTTGATCCCAGAAGATATCCCCAGTGTAAATAGCTTCCCTGGGGCATATCTGAACGTCCTCATGAAAATGGCCTGAAACTTCACTAGATTCCTTCTGTGTAAGATTTTCTTTTGTTTGTAGTAATTTGTCTGTGGTGTTTCTGTCCAGGACGGCCGGGACGGAGACGAGAGATCTCTGAAGTCAGGTCTTAGAGCATGAGGTTTATTGTGAAAGGGCAGGGGTGCAGGGGACCTGCTAGGAGCTGCCAGATGCAGCTTGAAGCAGGTCAGAGAGCAAACAAGAGAACACAGAGAAGAAGAATACAGAATAGAACGCAGGATACAGAATAGAGTAGAATAGAAAAGAATGCCTTTTTTCCCGTTTACATCACAATAAATCATCTTTTGTGCTGAATATTCTAACTTGCATTAACCAATCTAGAACAAGCTACAAATCCTATAACATTTACATACAGCCTATAAGAATCATTGCATTGCCATATGGTGTTATATTTTAAACTCTAAAAACTGCTTTTTGGACTCTCTGCCAAGTCGGCAGGGTCTGCTCTGACCCTTGGACCTTTCTGTGAGCAGAGGGTATTGTTTCATCAAAGGGAATTACCTTCAGTTGGCTATACCATTGTTTTTCAGTAATTCAGTAACTGGGGTTTGGTATTTCAAAGCTTGTTTTCATTTCAATCTTGCCTAGAGTTTCCATACTCTCAGCATCTTTTGCTAGGTACTCATATTTATACGGCTTTCTTATTTCATTGACCCCGACACTTCTGCCTGCATTCCTCGTCACATTTAGCTATTTAACAGCTTTGAATTCCAAAGAAATGCACAAATGCTTTACAAGAATATGGAAAATTGTTTACAAGCTTCCTCATGAACCTGAAAATCTGTATGATTTTCCCTTGGCAAGCAGGACTTCGAGCTACATGTGGTTGATAGTACCTAAAGGTAAACGTACATCTGGCACTCACCACAGGCTACTAGGAATTTCTAATTGCTATCTGTCCTCAGTGTTTCCCAGAACAATATCTTATGGGCATCATGCTACATAGAAGTTGTTGGAAGCAGAGAGCAGCTGTACACTCAGAGCACTTCTGCAAGATTGAGTTTTGAGAATTTCAATACAAACACAATATTTTGTTCAGGAGCAAGAGAAAAAGGTGTTCATGGATGAACATGGGGGAGACCTGCAGCGATCAAGCATTAATGAGCATCTTGCATGCCTAAGGCCACCCAGCTGTCCATAGAAAGCCAAACAGATATTGTGCATGACTGTCTGCCCTGGGACTATTGTTCTCTAGATAAGAGGAACAGGATGAAAACAGAGAGTTGATTAAATGAACTTTAGCTGTCTAATTTAGAAAACTCACAATGAAGACATTTTTGAGTTCTCATATATCCAATTTTTAGCTTTTCTCAGGTAATCTAATATACAATATACAAGACAAATGCTAGTTGTGTTAATCTCTCTGCTTTATATTTTTTTTCTATGAAGAAATCTATAGACATTACTAATTCTCCTAACCCTCCAAGTAAGCATTATCTTTTATTTACCACCATGTCCCCGTCTCTTCTAGGGGTTAGGTGTATTAATCTATAGACTGCATAATTAAATGCAGTCAGTGCACCAAAAGCACCAAAGCAAGGCACCATATTGGTTTCCACCATCAGTACAAGAGCTTGAGAACTTCCTCTCTCTTTCTTCTTTAGCTTCTCAGTAAACTTAATAGCCTCTTCCGCCCTGCACTAGGTAGGAGAAACAGGGCGTGATAGTAAGGATGTCCATCCCATCCACACTTATGTGACAATCAGAAACAAGCCACCATGTAGAAGGCAGCTGTTAAGCCACCCCAACTTTGTCATAAGTGGCACAAGCCATGGCAGTCAAATCAACCCTGGCTGCCCTTAAAGCAGAGTCCTACAACTCGAGCTCTGTTTCTGCTGCTCTATAGTATGTGCACCTTAATATGTCCCATTTCTTGCCTTTTGTGTATTTAAGGCACTGAACTACATGCATTAGAATGTCCCTGGAGTTGCACAATATTCTAATGTCAGGAGAGAGGAAAGATTTCAATCACTGCCCTTAAGCCTTCTTGCCTAAAGGGTGGGGATTTGTCACTGCCTCTAAAGAGCCATCAAATGCTTTACATCCAGCAATCAGTTATATACTTTTTCCTTGGAATTCTTTTCAGCTGGCATGAAATACTACTTTAAATGATTCTGCTGTTGTGGTTATTATAATTCAAGATTTCTTTTAAGATATTCAGAAGAAAAACTGTCTACGACACCCCAGAGGCTGAAAAGATAAAGAGCTAAATCTGAAAAATCAGATTTAATCAACAACCAGATTTTTCTTCAAAATAATTAATAAATTATTGCCATCAGGCAACTAGTGAATATTTCTGTTGAAAAAGGTGCATGAAACAAAATGTTCATCCTGAAATTTGGAAACACAATTTCCTGTCCTTTCATTTCAGGATGACTCTGGGATAATGAATATACTGAAATTAAACTGGCTATACAATAATCCCTTTTTAGTCCATCTTTATCGCTTTTGTAGCCATGGGCAGATTTCACTGAAATTTAACATTAAGTTGGTATCTCAAGTATAATAAAATTCCTAAAGACTAAAGGAATGAACAGCTTGATAGAGGTGTGATAGGTAATGTGGTCAATTGTGTTGTGACTGAAGGAGGGGTGAGGGAGAAGTGGATTGAGTTCCACCACCTTCAGATGAGAAACCAGTACTGATTAACCTGCCAATTAACTCTGTGTATGCCGAGCTCTTCACTGATCAGATGCACCACCACAGCTGATTCTTGCTCAGTGGAAGTGTTGTGGGGACTTGAGAAGGGACAGGGGACAGGGTGTATTTCAAAGCAGAAGAGACTTTGAGCCCAACCGCACTGCAAACTCAGTATAATGCTCATAAGTATATTGCTCATAAGACTGCTCTCAAAGAGCAAAGCGAAGAGAACAAAAATTAAAACAACAGAAAAAATAATTAAAAACAAATCATTGGATGCTAATTTGATATAAACTAAAATATTTGCACTCTTTCGGTTCAGAAGAAATAAGGAGGTTCATTCGTTTTCGTATGACCCAAACCAAATATTTGTTCCAATTTTTCCTTTTGTCTTCAGAATGAGTTATTCACACGGAGCTAAGTGCATTATGTGGCTGTCAACTATGCAAAAATAACCATGTCAGACACTCTGCCATAGAGTCCCAGGCTGCAGTAAAAACAAAATGCTTGCAAGGGGCACTGCACGCAGCAGTGGGACACCAGCCAAGCCACACGGGCAGAACCTGTTCCTGTGCCACTGTACCTGAAATAATATTTCACTGCTGAAATATAATTTTTTATCAAAGAGATGTAGTATCAATAACAACAGTTAGTATGAAGCAATTTAGGAATTCAGATATTATTTTTATAGAATAAAAAGTTTTAGTTTTCTTCCTGGGTTTTTCTCTTTCTTCCCATTTGCAGGTTTAGGAAACAGCTCACAGAACACGAAGTTTACAGAAAATTCAATGACCATAAGGATGTCAAGTTGACATAAGTATAAGTAAGAATAATGATTTTTTTCCACCCAAATTAGCTTATATTGACATTTTTATTTTCTGTGGATATAAAATCAGCTCTACATTCATGCTACTTAAGGCACAATGCTGGATGTAGTCCAGAAATGGCATTAAGTTATTCTATCTTCAAAGAGATTTTGAAATGCGTAGATAATTTCAGATTCACACAAAAACAGTATGGCAATTGGACAAAAAAATTGTACAGGCCACATGGAATTAGAGATAGAAATGACAGTTTGTGTTAGATATTTTTGCAAATGCACATGCTTGATAGTCAAATTTTTAACTTTAGGTTGAGTATTATGAGGCTGAGAATGGAAATGCTATTTTGTTTTTGGACTTTTGATATGACACATATGTCAAGTGACCCTTAACATGCAAATTTTTACATTTTCCTACAAGATATGCCTTATATAGCTTTCTAAGAAGGAATGCATTCATTCAGTTGTACTTTAAACACATTGCAGCAGGGAAGATTTCATCTTACATATAATAAAATAAAACTTTCTGATATATATTTGTTATGTATACACTGTACAACTTTATATTGAAACAGTCAGCTTCCTTTGCAGCCTGTTAATAACCATCAGTACAATTCTCTTTCAACTTTTTTCTTGTAGGCACCGAAGCCTTTGCCCCAGATTGCATCCTATATCAAGGTGTTAATTTCAGAGCTGTTATCATTAATTTTAGTTTCAAAATCAATGACAGCCTATCAAGTTTTGTTCCATTTTATGGCTTCTCTTTGGCTATGTACTATAAATGACTCTAAAGACTGAGATGTTAAAACAATGCCCGACTTAGCTAAGTTGATTTCTTCAGAAATCTGTATGTGTCTCTGCCCAGCTAGAGAGCTTTGTCATTTTATGCATATGTTGAGAGAAGTCAAAAGCATTTTAAAGTCTTTAAAGATTGAAGAACTATTTTTGAACATCTGTGATCTCCAAGCAATTCTCTCTAAATAGAAGTGTTTTGCACAAGAAATTGCTGCTGTAAAGTTCTCTGACGTAGCAGAAGCAGATTAACTAGCTGTTCAAATTCTGGACTCTACTTAATGAAAAACATTCATGTCACAATATTCAGCTAAGCCAAAAGCCTAAAACCAGAATTATACATCCTCTTTTTGAAGTATAAATTTTGAGTATGCAATCAATGTGATTTTAGCTAACAAGACACTTTTAGATTCAGACATAATAAAATCAACTTTACCCCGTTGAAGATCATTAAAGTATTTCTGAATAAGAGTTCTAGGTGACACCTATTGGGTTGAAAGTATAAAAAGCAATGTGCCAGTGAAAGTGTCGTATTCCTACCTAAAGCCAGGTAAAATAATATTTTTAGAAAAAACTATGTTATTTCCTTCAATATAATTTTAATAGTAAAATTTAACAAAAATAATCTTCCCTCACCAGTCAGCAATTGATGCTACATTGAAATTACTAACCTTAATTCATAATTTTCTAGTGTTGCCACACATCTGACAATTATATATCATGATTTTATGGTAAAAAATCCACACAGAATGCCAAGATAATCCTGTGTCATTAGAATAAATGCAGTCAAATAGGAACAAAATACATGTTGGAATGGTCAATTGCTGTTATTTGTATATTTGTCCTCAGTCCTAGTTGTCCAACTGTTTTCTCTAGCTCAATGGGTTGTATTAATCTAGTGAGAATGACTGAGAATTTAGCTAAAACAGTTTTGTTTTTACATTGCTTTTCTTCAGAGTTATTCTGAGAAAAAGGACATGTAAAATTTTATATCAATTTTTGTATTATCACACTTGCCAGAACTGCATTTGGACAGAGTTATGCTGTTCGGCACCAGTTCAAACACAGGAATATCCTTCTTTCTGTGTAAATAGGGATAACCTTGGAAGGCTTTATTGATGACAACATATCACCTTTCTATGTTTCTCCTGTAGGAAAAAATTATGCATCATGCCAATGCCAAAGGAACTGTAAAAGTTCCCATATGGTTTTAACTATACAGAGTTCTTAAAATACAATGATATATTTTCTTGAATATAAGCCATTTAAATGGATTCTATTTAGAATGTCTTATTAATTTTTCATTCTGGTTATAGTCTCCATGGTCTTGTTTTAAGAACTTTTCTCCAAAATAATAAAAATCCCAGCCTGCCCTTAATTTGCTGCTTGGTTTTTTTTGTCTTTTACCTCACACAGGAGAAAGTCTCAAGCTTCCATTAAATGTTGATTTTACAGGGAATTGAATAATGTTTTTTATCTCCATCTTTAGAAATACAGTGATAAATTTATGGTAAATGTCAGTCTGTTCTGAAATTCAATCATGGTGCAGCAAGATAAAAAATCTGCTTGCTCAGGAAATATTATTAACAGACCATGAGAGAACAGCCAATTACAAAAAAAAAAAAGAAGATTAAAAATAGAGTTGGGATCTCATTGCACATCTCATCACAATTCAATTTTAAACATATATAAGTTCTGGTACATAACTATGAAACCCCCCAAACTTTCTAATTCTTAAGTCTTTAACAGACAGTAATTATGGCAAAAGACTTCATGTCTTTTATGCCATATATATTGTATGCATATAACAGGGATAAAACTGTATCTTGTATGTGTAGACATGTATAAATTTTTCTTTACATATCTATGTATAATTAAATTATTTCGTTTAGTATTTCACATTAAAATTGTGCTCTTTACATGATCTGTCACAAATTTGATGATGTCTCATAACAGTTCAACAGCAAAAGTTCAACAGTTAAAGCAAATAGCTGGGAGTTCATCAGTCTTTTTTGCAATAAAATCCTCTAAAAATTTATGTAGTTTTTTAACAATATCAAATTTGGATCGATCAGAAAGTACTTATTAAAATAAGACACAATAAAAACAGTTTTTCTAAAATTATTTCATTGAAATTTGGAAAGCCCAATAAAATTTAACATGGTATATTCATAGAAACATAGAATCATAGAATACCAAGTTGAAAGATACCTCAAGGATCATCTAATCCAATATTTTCTGTCAAAAACATGGTCTAGACAAGATGGTTTAGCATCCTGAATAGCCATATCTTAGAAGAGTCTAATGTCGGGTAATGCATGGCTTCTCTGGGGAGGATATTCCAATTGCTGATTGTGAAAAATTCTCCTCATGTGTTCAATCAGAATCTCCCCAGGAGTAATTGATAATTAATCAAAGGGATTTTTAAGGGATTTTGCTACAACCCTGCTCTTAAAAATATTACCTTTGGCTCTAGACGTTCTGCCAATTCTAGTTTTGTTAAAGCAGGCCGGCATGGAGAAGAGGTTGATATTTGTAGCTGAAAACAGTGCTGTAATTTCCTTGACAGAAGGGTCTTTCTCTCCCAAAAATGTCAGTGTCCAGAGTCATTAGTGAGATTTTCTGAACTTTGTGTAGAAATTAGAGAACTCTGCAGGCCTGAATTGAGCTGGGACTGTCATAAGCATGTGTTGAAAAGAAATAAAATGTTTCCCAAATTGTGGATTTATACCAGCAGCCTCTGCAACATCTACCAGAGGAAGGAAAAAGATCTTTCAACACTAGCTAAGGAATAATATGAAGAACATTGTAGTCTCGAGGATGGTATGAAGCTCTCAGCTTGGAGCCCTGTTCTAAGGACATACTTACTCCATGACTTACAGGACATATTCTTACTCCTCTGTACTGGTTTGTGGTTCACAGAGATTAATTTTATCCTTTAAGAGCATTTGTTCATATTATGTGTAAGCAATAAAGTGCAAGAAATAACTTGTTCTGTTATTTCCAAAGTCAAAGATTGTTGGATGGCTTTAATCCATGCTGCAAGTGACCTGATTGCAGTCAGTGGAGAGGAGCAGATACATCTCTGTTGGGCCTCATTTTATCTATTTCAGAAGTTTATTCTAGAATAAGAAGAAAAAGCAGTCTCACAGCTGCTGTAGTAAAGACTTCCATGGTGGTCCAGGGAAAAACTCCAGGCAGACATGTCAAAAGTCAGAGGCCCCTTGGTCTGTTGTTGAAGTGACAGGGTGAATCCCATATTTTACAGGGCAAATAATACGGGATTCACCCTGTCCTATTCAAGATGAAAATGCAAGTCAACAGCTTGTTTATGTTGCCTCTGCCTGATCTACTGACATACTGTCACTAGTTTTTCTTTTCTGCTATTGAGTTAAATATGTAATATCTATGTTCAAAGCTGTCAACATCTACAGAAAAGGAAGGTTGGTTCCTTTTGTGTGTGTGTGTGTGTGTGTGTGTGTGTGTGGAGATCTGTCTTCTGACATTTATCCCTAATTATTATGAGTCCTTTCTTCATCAGTTGTCAATCAGTCTGACAATCAGTAAATTCATCTGTTGTTCTTCCTTGCACTCCAGAATTACACTATTAATATATTCACTGGAGGAAGAGAAAAATTGTGAAATTCATTTTACTCCACTACTTTATGAACGATACAAATAAAGAAATGTATTCAAAATAATTTATTTATTTGCTACAGTGTTTCCCTTGTAATCACCTCATTGTTACCTATGTCTGGATGGAGCAGCAACAGAATATTTCCCTAAATTAAATAAAACTACTCTGAGGTTATATATTCTCCTTCTTGTCCCTTGAACATACCTGCACACCTGATTACCTTTCCTACTTTAACGGTTCTCTCCTAGTCAAACTGATTAGGCAGTGTGACTGCTAATCTTTGGAGGCACCAGATGCCAAAAATTCTTCCAACAGCGTAGTGGTAAGTACTGCAATTGGAAATTTGATGTTGACAATGCATACAACTCTCTCAGAAAGGTAAGTTTATATTAAACTCATAAAATCCCATCTTCTCCCATTTTGTAGTACAGCTGAGAAGTGAAAATACTTCAGCCAAATATTTCAAGCTTGTCTCTGAAGTCTTAAATCCACAAGTTAGCAAAAATCTGCTGATACACAAAGCTCACAAAGACTTCAATAATATTCTGGATTCCTGGCACTTCTTAAGATTTATTTGCAATTCAAAACTTAATTTCAGGCAACTGTATTTTTTTAAAAAGTCTGTTTTCATAGAGCAGAGTCTGCCAGACTGGCTTGTGACTAAGGTATTTCCCAAAAGGCTGCTTAGCATTTGTGCACTAGAAAAAGCTACAAAGCACTTAGGAAAACATGAATCACTATATTTTCACTCTCTGTTTTATTAAATCCCGTTTCAAAGTTACTGTAAGTCCACCTCATTCTTGACATCTCATTTTCCCCCTCATTCTTGACATCTTCCCCTTTCCACCCAATAAAATATTTCCTCTTAACATTCATGGTTTTTTTCCTTCTGTCCGTATACACTTCTAATTTTTGAGATTCTACTTTTCATTCAGTTTTCAGTTCTCCATGCAGAACTTTCTATGGCAAGAGGAAAGTACTATTTAATATTTGTTGAATGATTCTGGTGGTCAGAAGGTTTTTGTTCAGTTGCTTGCAGTTGTCACAATCTCTATTACTTTATTAGTCTTTTATATAAGATTATCCAAACTACTCCAGCTTTTTTTTTTTCAAAATAGTTCCCACTTACATTGTTGCTGGCTTGATAAATCATCATTCCCATTTTTATAAAATTCCTTAGGTAACTAGGTCATGAGTTATTGCTCATATTTATAATACATAAGGTTGAAAATTGGACCCTGACTCATTGGGACACCCCAGGACATCTAGTCATTTATATTACCAAAAAATTAATGCAGGCTTGATACACTTTCACAGCATAAGAAAAAAAGAATGTTGATGTCATTTTGTCTTCATCTTATACGGCTAAAAGTGTCTATAAAGAAAAAATCATCATAGATTAGATAAATATCAAGTGAATAATTTTACTACTACTACTACTGATAATAATAATAATAATAATAATAATAATAATAATCTCATAGATAAACATCTCCAGAATCTCCACCCAAATTCAAGTGATCAAGTTGTCTCTTATTTAAAGTTCTCTCATTATCATATTGCTTAGTTGTTATGATAGAGTTTGGTTTACATTACTATAAATTAAATTAAAATAAAATTGATGTTTCATACAAACCTTTAAATAGAAATTTGAAATTAAAATGAGGCATGGTATGTTCATCAGCACAACAGTAACGATGACATTTGCTTCTACCACATAATACACTGCACGTGGATAATAAATGATATTACTAGTGAAAAAAAATCAAATCACACTTTTTTTTATACAATTCTTATCCTATTGTAGATTTGCATATGATTGAAGTGGAGAAATAGGATATCTAAGAATAACCATAGTAGGGACTAATATAAGCTGAACCACTTGAGATGGCTGTTCTTCAAAAAAATCTGTTCTCACGTGGAGTTCCCGTAGACAGCATTAGAAGTGTGAAAAAACTAAAACGTCAATTTCTAAGTTTTTAATTGAAGCTTCTTCGGATCAATCATGAAAAGTAGAAATCTTATGAAAACAGCACCTACAGACAGTTTTTCAATGTCTGCAATATCTTAATTGTTCTGAAATAATTTACTTTTTTTTTCTTTTTGAACACCAAATAATTTTTAGTCAGTATCAAGTACTTTTTGTCATTTTAGATTAATTACCTCACTGATCTGACTGATGTATCTCAGGATATTCAAAGCTTCTTAGAATCAAGTTGTGGTTTATCCCAAGATTCCATTTTAAATGTCCAGTGTACTTTTTCTGTAAGACCTCTGACTCCAGAGATAAAAGCACAGAAGGATTATAGGTGACAGTTAATCCAAAAAGTATTTTGGGTTTAATATAATTTCATATTTAATATCCATGCGTTTAATTTCAAATTATATTAATATGTAACTTTACTTTCCATAGTGATGTTATATATTAAAAAAATAGTTACTAAATGATATTATCTAGGTAATGTTTTTCCTTCTTTGCATCCGCTGGGATTATGTAAAAATCTGGTAGTAGAGGATTAATTTTACTTCACATTTTCTGATTTAAAATTGATACTTCACTTAATGGTGAATTTATAGATATCCCAGTTGTATCATTTCCTGTATGTATCGATCTGTAGGCTCGGATTGCTTATTTTTATTACCTTCTAGTTTCCTAAATGAAGTCATGCTGAACCTGATCTAAAGCCAATTGAAATCAATGTGGAGTATTTAATTTATTTTGATGAATTCATTTATCTTAACACTTAGAAAGAAAAATACACTAGGCAAAAGTTTTCAATTAAACAAACCCTTCTATGATTCAATGAGTCTATGTTTAGGGTTGTGTTTTGGGTTTTTTTCTTAAAGAAAGAATTAAAATTATCTAGTTTTTCTAATTATCTGAGAGTCACTAGACTGAATTACTTTAGGGTTATTTAAATTTTATGACTGTAAAGCAAAATCTTTGAAGTAGGGATACAGTGCAAATGTACCATCCCAGCAAATCAACATAATTATTCTAAACCCTATTTTACCTATATATATTATTTTTCTGCACTGCATATGTGTATTAAAATTTGTTTTAGGGAATCACATTAACATATCAGCCCGACTCAACTGTATGCCACAATACCAAATAAAAGCCCACGTTATCAACAAACAACACATTATCTGCAGTGCGTTTATGTGATATGTATTTATGTCTCCAAGGTCAAATAAAGTCAATTTAATTCATTTTGCTTTCTATTTCTTTGTGCAGTTTGAACTTGCCAGATGGTTTACACTGGAATGAGATCTACTTTAGATCTGAACTACTTTAGATCCCAAATCAAACTTTTACTTCTGATTCCATCTTTTCAAATATGATATAAAATGGGCCATTTAATAATTTTCCTCTTTATACCTGTTAGACTGAAGTTGTTTCTTTGTCTTTCAGATCTTCTTTATATTAAAAGATGAAATTTAGATCTTGTCACTACATGAGTAATGACAGAGAAACGTCATGCACTAGAAAAAACTAATTTAAAAAAATTCTAGCTCATGAACAGAGTAACTAAATGTTCAGTATGTCACACAAATGGAACAGTGATTTTTCAGATGAGGTGTATAAGCATAACTTATATGTGCTTGCATCAAATACTGGGCAAACTAATTTTTATAGTTATATCCAATGAATTTGATTATATCAAACATTTCACAGATTGTGTGACAATGAATAACCTCTGTGTCCTAGCCATGCCCCCTCCCAGCTACTGCAAAAATTAACCCTGTTCTGGCTAGAGCCAGAACACCTGCATGTTGTCTTTTTAGTAGTTTTCTTTTCATAAGTAAGAAAAAGGTTTGGCGATAACAGGGCTAAGAACCAATTCACCAGAATATTCTATCACAAATAAAGGAGAATAATTTACCTTTGCCATGAAGAATATTTAGGTTTTTATTAATGCAGCAGTACTATAATTATAGATTTTTTGAGGATAGATTGGAATATGTCAACTTGGAAGCTTGAAGATACTTAATGGAAGATATATGTCAAATATAGATAAACTATTAAATCAATGGCATATGGTGCCTCAGTTTACTCTAGGATTATGCACAACATATGTAGTTTATGCATTAAATAGTAGCTTTTCTAATTTAAAGATGAAATTTTATTGAAGCGTACCTTTTCAGAGCTGTCTTCCAAGACGACAGTGAAATAGTTGTTTCACCCTGTAGGACACTATTTATTTTCTGTTGAATTAACTGATTAATCAGCTTGTGCTTTGTCATTTCAGCTCTGTTCAAACGTAGCTCACCTCTAGAACTTAGTGAGTGTTTTTAAGGAGAAAGTTCCATTTCTGAGATGCTTGCAATTTGACAGGTAAATTAGAAGCTTAGCAAGTCATAACTCAAGGCTAAGTTGTCATGGGCTAGATCTTGAATATGTGATCCAGCTATGTCAATAACGGGATTAAAAAACCACATTTTCAGTAAATTAGTAAGTTCCTACACTGAAAAAGATCTTTCAGGATGATCCCACTTGTCACTGATAACAGCTTTGCTGCACAGTGTAGATATTTTTAGACAATGTGAAGATTTAAATTCCCTTCTTAAAAGTTCATTTTATTGGAGATCTGACTCTGCATTACGTCTTGTTACATTTTAGATAGTGTTGACTATTTACTTTTTCACTGTCTTCTAAGGCTGGATCTCCTTTGGCTGCAGCTGGGATTGGAGTCTTACTGCTGCTGGTGAAAGTGGCTTTGGGTTCTCTTCTAAGCTTCAAAGGCTCAGGCACAGCAGAAAATTTAGAATTAGTTCTCCTCATTGCAATTACACAGCATTTCAGTAAACATTGCATTTTTTTATTCTATATTCTATATTCCATATTAAATCATAAGAAAAGCACAGGAATTATTCCCTTGAACAAGAATAAAATTTCATACTCTAGTAAGCTTTTTTATTTTCATTTAGGTTTTTATCATTTGTTATGCTGGTACTTTTTTTCACTCGATTTCAACCATAGTTCTTTTCTTAATTGATTTTGAAGGCTATATGGTATTTTTATTCTTGCTATATTATAAACAGATGTCTCAATGTGTCAATAAATATCTAATGTAGCATTATCAACAGTGAGTATGAATCAATATCTGAATCTGAATGCAATAGTTGTATAATCTAACACTTTGATTTTACTAAAGTAATAAAAAGGTATGCAAATTATGAAGCTGACATTAGTAATAGCGTTAGCAATGAGGGAAAAGAGAGGGGATAGATAGAAGGGAAAAGATCTGACAATCTGAGACAGATGTATAGAGAAAGATTAGTACAGGATAAAAAGTAAAAATATCCTAAAAGTGAGCACAATTGTTACTGAGCAAAACAAAACATCATCAAATAAGAACTTTTCCTATAAAGGCTCTTGTTGTTTCTGAAACACAATGTTAACAACACTAGGAATTGAATACATGTCAACTTAGATCTATTTTCTCTTAAATTTATTTTCCAGTTTACACAATACCATTAAAATATCTTTTCAAACTTCTTCTACTATCAAGGTTGATATCATGGATTATAGATGGAGTGGATCATTGTAACAATCCCTATTTGATCTCCTATAGCACAGGTGAAAGGGCTTTCATTTTAAAGTTCTGATGTTTAAATCAAGTTTCCATAGACTTATCTTAATCAGAGAATGGAAGTAGATATGAGGTGTAATCTGTGTGTATACCTCTTGGTCTGCAGTTTTTCTTCGGTGTGAAAGCCCTTGACTTTTGTTCATTTGTCTCATCCTTCTTTTATTAGTTGATCCAAAGATTAATGGAGGGGTTTGAGTACAGGTGTGTAGCTCCATGAGCATGCACACACTTGTACCTTGCTAGCACAGGCTAACTCAGTGGTACTAGAATATGTAATAATTGATACATTTGTTCACTTCTGTGAGTAAACATCCTGGCACTGGAGTTTATAAATTAAATGTTGCTCTTTCCTTTTTTGTTGTAAAGATCTGTGAAATGCTGTTTGAACCTCTTATCTTGTGAATATCTTCCCATTGCAGATGTAATGGGATCCTCTATCAGGTATTAGCAACATTGCTGATCTTGCTTTAATATGTTGGATATTTTCTTATCATGGTATAACCAACGTACAGCTACAGATATCTCACAGTCTCTGTCTGACACCATTTCTCACAATGCTTCATCCATGAAATCTCATCCCACATCTTCAGCAAATGGGTCACTTATTTTGTATAAGAGACTGCTGTTCCTAACTCTGGGATAGCTTTGAATCAATGATGAGTGTCACTCCAATATAAATACGAGTGGCCATAAACAGTTTACCTTGCCGTGATAAAGTATGTACCAGCAAAATTACAGAATATCACAAGTCAGAACATGATTAGATTTCCATTTTTTATGTTACCATCTGCAAGTACTACAGAGTTTTGAAGTGGGGAAAAAAGCAAATTTATTTCCTTCCTGAAAGTGACTGGTTTTTCAAATGCTACAAAACCTGCAAGGTACAGGGTTGTACAGTTTAGGTTTCTGCTGTGTTCTTGTAGGTATTTCATCTTCCAAGCCCTTATTTACCTCTTTATCCTTGATTCAGAGAACCCTCATGACTTACAACAGCTGGAACTAAGCACATACCATTACTTTGTCTATGATAAAAACTCATTTATATTTCTCTGTTTTACTTCTAGAAATAAACACCTTAATACAGTGAAAAACATGAGCACTGTAAAAGGAGGTATTAGTGCTGCATGAATTAAGCTGAAATATGTGTGTTTCTCGTGCATAATTAAAAGATGGCATCTTGCCCAGACATATCCAAATGCTGTAGCTTTTTCACACAAGATCAGACATGCTTGTTAAATCACAGTTTATTTTTTTATGAATCTATCTCATCCCTTGGGCTATTCAGGCTGCAGTAAGTTTATTTTCACCTTTGAAGACGAAACCTTATGTTTCTAGGATGTAATAAAAAAGTTAAGGAAACTGATGATATTCTGCTGTTTTGCTGGAAAAAGGGTATTGAACTTTAAAATGTCTCTCAATAATAAATACACAGCAACTCTTCATGTGGCTATCTACACAGAATATTAGACACTGTATTTATCTCATGTTGGAATTAGAAACTGGAATTGGAAGCCAAGAATTCTTGAATTTTATTTATTGATCAGGTAAAACTTACTCCACCTTCACCCCTGAGAAAGTCACTTAACTGTTGAACATTTTTTTAATATACTCTCCCTGAAGTGTGGGCAATGGTAATTATTTTCTTCACAAAGTACTATGATAGTGAAAGAGTACGCTCATTACTTTGTTTGCTAACCTCTTTGTTTTTGCAAGAGACCTGTCTATAAATCTACAGGTTTTTTGTGAGTGTGATGTCAGTGAGCTAAAATTACTTAAGTTATGCCTCACTGAAAGAATTGATAGCATGAATGGGATTTTCTAGCAGAAGAGATGCTGTGGGAAAAAGTCCCATAGGAATCAACACAGCAAACCTGTTTAATTAATATTTGAATAAAGATGAGGCAAGCTGTGAACTTCAGGTTTCCTGTCTCAACAATGTGGAAATTGCACATTTTTTGTTGTTTCTGTATCGCCTTCCATCTTCTGCATCTTGGTTATTTGAAGAAGAGACTGTTACCCACTTGCTACAAGCTCAAAGTATTTTGAGTCAATACTCTTATCTTTGCCACAGGGAGGACAGTTTAAATACCAGAATTAATTACAAATCTTGTGTGCAGGGTGGATCGTGGTAATCATTGCACCACTAAGAAGATTTTTTCACGCCACTTCTTCGTCTTTTAATATGTCTATACCTTCAATTCACACACCTGGATGCTTTCATAACAATAGTAGGCCAGGATGTCTCATTTTCCTCTGTACAAGTATTCAATACAATTCCTCTGGGTTTTATTGTTATTTTCTGTTTACTTTCTCCATTTCTCCCTTCATTTTTATTACACTTTTATTGTTATCTCCCTTTACTCTTACGTTCTTTTAAACTCTTTTTTTTTTAATATGCTTTCTTCCTTCACATTCACCGCTGCACCTACAGAAGTGATGAACCAAACCAATAAATATTGCATTCATTTTGAGGCTGCAGAGTCTGAAAACATCCGGATATTTTTCCTCTTGTAATGCTTCAGAGCCCAGGATTTGTTTTTCAGGTAGCCCTGTCCCACAAAGCTATGATTTCACCTTTAAAGCATGTGACTTTATAAAGTTCACCTGGCTCCCATGGAACACAATTTTAAGAAAAGCTGCTTGCATTGCAAAACTCAGCAAATCTTCTTCATGAGAGAGCTGTTCTGTGGAAGGTCCAAAGACAAATGGGAGGATCTGAGAATGGGTACATCACTGCATGAAAAACAGGAGAATGTAATGATAGGACCAGGTGGAATGAGTTTCAACTGAAAGAGGGCAGATTTTAGGTTAGATATTATGAAGAAAATCATTACTGTGAGGATGGTGAGGCACTGGAACACATTGCCAAGAGAAGTCATGTATGTCCCATCCCTGGAAGTGTTCAAGGCCAGGTTGGATGGGGCTTTGAGCAACCTGATCCCATGAAAGGTGTCCTTGCCCATGGCAGGGGGATTGGAATGAGATGATCTTTAAGGTCCCTTCCAATCCAAACCATTCTGTGATTCTATAATTCTATGAAAACAACACTACTGCTGGTTTCTGTACTTAGGGAAATATTTGCAAGGATTGTGAGCTCAGGCACAAGCTATAAGGAATTACAGATGTCCAGACAGGAATTTGAATGACTGGATCACCACAGCCAAAAAACCATCTGGCTTATGTGGTTTGGCTCTTTAATTAATCTCATTCTCTAGATGAGAAATTCTGGGGGAGTAAAAAGTTCAAAGGATCACTCAGACTGTGAATAGACCTGACCGTATAGGTACATATTTGGTTTTTCAGGTGATGTAATGCTATTTGCTGAACTCTTTTTGTAATCTTTACTTGTTCTCTAAGACTACACAGAAAGGGCTAGGGGTTTTTTTAATCAATTTCTGCCTAATATCTACGTTTTAAAGAGAAAACTTGAAAAAGAAAATATTCGTGGTATAAAATATTGTCTTTTCTTTGGTCAGGGGAAAGTTATTTTTCAGCATCTCTGTTGCTCTCCATAGTTTGGACTATGAGCAATTGTTAATATCTACTGGCCAGGCTGTTCCCAGCCTGGCCCGCAGGTTAACGGGGTCCGATGCCCGCGTGAACCAGCGACTGAATTGATGGNTCTAGACATTTGGCATCCAGTGGACCTGGAGATTGTTAGCATTAGGAGGTAATTTGATAGTAGTTTCTTGTAAACTAGCCAGATTCTGATTTGTTTTAAGACGGACTGAAGATTTTCTGCAACAGTTGAGTAGGAATTCTTCCTGCTGTAAACCATAAGCACATTATTTCAACAAATTTTATTAAGTAATCAGTAAAGATCATAAATATACACACACTTCAGTGAAGGGTATGTATGACCAATCTTTTGACAGACAGATTTCTACAGGATTCTTTCTGTTCCTGTCAGGAAATATTTGTTGCTTCAGGAATTGACACAGAGCAAAAAAACAGACTGTTTTATACACCCCAATCATAATTTTCAGTCTTAAATTATATAGCTCTGCAGAAATATCTAAACCCCAATTGTTTGTTTTACAAACAAGCAGACAAAAAAACCCCAGCTACAGATAAAACAATCATTGCATCTATTATGTCTGAGACTCTTCAAAGCTGAATTGTAATGTGAGTCTCCTGTCCCACCACAAACACTAAATGTCTGTTATATGAATAAGAACCAGTTATTAAACAAAATAAATAAACCAGAAAGTGCCAAAAAACCCAAACCAAGCCAAACTCAAACTGGAGTAATACTTTGTTCCTCTAAACTCAACATAAGAACTCAACACAAGGCCACCCTAAATTAACCTATGGGCTTGTATAGATAACAAAGCCTATAGAACTAGCTAATGTAAACCTACATAAAAGGTACAAAACTATCACAAAGTTGAGAGGCATCTGTTAGAGGATGCAATGGACAGAGAATGTTGAGCCCTGAATAGCAGAATATTTAAATATGACTGAACATACATTTCAATTCAGTTTTTACACAGATCGCATATGCTCATAGATAATTAGTGCATCAGGGAAAGTGCACTCAGAAGCACCTCCACACAAACCATCTGCTGCAGGAACCTCTCTTTCCAAAGTGATTTCCCTCCTGAAGCATTTGTGTGCAAGAAGGAAGGCATTACCTGGCATTCACTGAAGGCTTCCAGCTGAACTCATGAACACACCTGAGAGCGATTCTGTCTTCTGCACCACAAGCAAAAGGGAATCGATGTCCTGGGAGGTGGAACTGCAGTCTCCTGCAGGTGGGACTACAGTCAAATGCCACAGTAAGGAAAAGGCCATGGTTTGTAAATTCAAAAGATGTCCATGTGAAGCAGTTCAATTAGTCGATATTTTTGACTGGTTTTATCTTCTTAAAATAAATAATGCTGTAAAATCAACCAATCATTTATTTGAATAAAAAAAAATTTTCTAATGCATATAAAATTGCATATATATTATGACACCACAGTTAATTTAAATTGTATTAATAACTGCGGTGATTTTAAGTAGTTTATTGCTGAAGCATCTCTGAAACTAATTAAAAATACCAGAACACTTCCTTTTTTTTTCTTTGTGGTTTAATATTTACTGTGAAAGACTGTATTAACAGTATGACTTCCAAGATTGTATAGAGTACAATAATATTTAGCTATCATTGTATTAATTAACAGTGAATAAAAAACTGACAAATTCTGGACATACAATGTGAACAACAGTTAGGGATCTGCCAAAAATTACAAGGAGAGGCAGCAGAAAATGCTGAGGATTTTTTTGTTTTTCTCTTAAATCCACTGTGTGGGAGGAGAAAAGCATAGAGGGACTTTCCAAACTGTGGAATTTGTATGGGGGAGTTTGTTTTGATTACACATTCTATTTAATCTCAAATTTTTACAGGAGATACTTCTGAAAGACATTCAGAAACACGTATTTTAGTGAGCTATAATCTGTGCTAATGAACATGGTTTTATGCAAAAAAAATTTAAAAATCCAAATCCCTCAAGCTGTGCAATGAGCATCCAGTATTTTACAGCTCAGAAGAAGGTAAATGGCATTCTTATTACAACTTAAAATATAATCATAAATACCTGAAATTTCCCAAGACTTGAAAAGCCCTGTCGCAAATTTCTTTACCTGCATCTAAATAATCAGTAGGATTATTTCATTAATTACATAACTGAAGCATCTGATTGCAACATGCTTGCTGAAAAACTAGTAAACTAAACTATGATCAGTTTTAAATATGCTGATAAAGAAATTATTAAAATTCATCTTTGAAGGTAGTTTACTGAAAAGACCAAACAACTGTGAAGTTAATCATATCACGAAGAATAAATATCCATGGAATCAGAATAATACAAAACTTACTGGTAGTAGCAGTATAACAGTAAAAGACAGGACTTCCATATCATAATAGAATGGTCACAGATAAAAGATTCAGTTCTGAAACAGCATGGCCTGCCTCTTTGTGTGTACATTATTACAGATACTGTAATTTTCAAGCTGTTGTCCCAGAGATTATGCTTACATTTAAAATAATTTTTATGTGTGTGAAATGTCTTCGTGTTTTTTAAATCTTTGTGAATTTGCATTGCGCTGAAACTTGTCCTCTGCTCAGAACACAGGGAGACCTGACCAGTTGACAAGTCCATGGGCTGATGATCAACTTGTGCTCTTTGAGGTGGTCCATTGTCAACAGAAATGAACTTCTAACACTTTCTCTGGAAATAATTTTTTATGTGCTACTTGAAGTACTAAGCCGGGATATAACTGGACAAAAAGTAATCTGCTGCTACAGAAGGAAAGCTTCTGATACATTTGTCTGGTATAGTAGGATTCCTCCAACCTTGTTTCAGGCATCTGCAATATAGTTGCCTCGGCCCAAGGTTTAAATCCAGATGTCTTGAAAGCCAGGTGAGAGAAACCCTTATTTGTAAGGCATTATTTGTCTGACTTAGTTTAGCTCTGTGTGTTCAGATGATTTAAATTATATATTCCAAAAGGTTTTCCTCCATTTATTTTAATTCCATTATATTATTCTGTGATTTTTCTAACAAGTTTGTAACAAAGCAACAAATATCATATTTCCCATGTGATATCAAATAAAAATGTTACAATATTATTTTTCTTTGCCGCTTCAGATTGCATGAATATGAACTAACAATTTAGGTTTTCATTGCTGAGAAAACCAGCCCTTGTTTAATCATATGCTCAAGAATCTGGTTTAATTTTCTGTCTGGCTCTCCAGGAGTACTGTGGGTTGGTATGATAAAGATAAGTATGGAAAGAAAATCTGAAATACTTATTTTGATGGAACAACAACATTCAACCTACATGCCATGAAATTAAGTTCTATTTTATTTGAAGCTGGAATACGTTTGAATACTTGATCAGCTTCATATCACCTGGTCTAGTCTTCTGCACACTAGAAACACACATATTTAAATTTCAATTTTTTTGTTTTAAGAAAATGAGAAACAACAATGTGACACAAAATAAAATTAAGGTCCCTAAATAAGACATTATCAACTAAAGCTACATTATTAATGGAAAAGAGGACATACAAGGCAGGACATGAGGACATACACCATGAAAGAATCCCCATAACTAACCGATTGTTTTAAGCTCTTAAGTATAACCTTCTCAGACTTTATGGCATGTATGTATGTTCCCCAAATCTGTTCTCTCCAAACTGTTAAATAAACTCATATGAAATGAACAACCTTAAACAACTGCAGATGTCAGCTTGCTTTGTTTTTCAGAATGAGTTGTGACAGCAATGTCTATTTTCTTAGTGATTTTGATCTTCATATATTAAAGTTAACAATTGTTGGGGTAGAGATATTTAACTGTAAATTATCATATTTCCGTTTAAGCCAGTAGGGCTAGGACAACTTAATTTATTTGAGGATTCCCAAAAGTCCATAAGGAGCTATTACAGAAATCTGGGGACTGAATTAAGTCCCTGAAGTGTGTAATGAATAGATATAATCAACTCAAAATATAAATCTCCGGGCAAATTAGTTACAAACAGTTTCATATGGATAAAAATAGAAATTAATAGTCAAACACTGCAGGAACAAAATGAACACAATGAACTCTAATAAACAGTAGAATAAAATGTAGAATTACTCACTGGTTTCCTGTCAAACATCCAATTGGTAATGGCACCAGAGGGGACAGAATTTTTTCCTTTGGTTTTCAGTATCAAATATCAGCTACTTTACTCTAAACTTTCCCATTTTGCTTTGCAAAAATGTAAAACTTCTAAAAATTAGCATAAAAGTCACAGCAATGAAGCAGTTAAAACACTGCTGGGAATATATCAATCAGATGGAGCATTTATAAAAACATTAAAATTTCATTTTTTATATTCTCTTCAGGATATATTTTACAAGAAACTCTGTGTGCTGATAAAACCACTCCATCCAAGGGATAAATTGAAGCCATATTTCTCTCAGAGTGTATGTTTGATCTCTGGAAATGGAGTTTTATAAATAAAGAATAATTGCAAACTTGTCATTCTTCAACAATAGAAGTTAAACAGTTGAATTTTCCCTGAAAGTGGAATCGAATATTAAGGTTGTCTGAGCCTAACACAGCATCTTTGAGTATGTACTCATAAAAACCTCAAAACAAGATATTTCATATTTTGTAATTATGCCACCTGAAAAAGCTGTTTTTAGTTTGGCACGAAGACCAGAAGTATTACTGCCCTCTTCTAAGTCATGTTCCAGAAGCCCAAAGATTTTATTTATCCATCGATGAAAACTGATTATACTCTGGATTACAAATGTGAAACGTGCATCTGGTTATCCTGCAACACAAGTCACCTACCACATTCCCTCATGAGCAATGGCAATTACTTGTCATTCTACTGAAAAATCTTACCCTACTATAGAGAAAGAAGGTGAATGAAAGCTAAGTAGGGGGGTGATGCTGACACAAACGAAGCTCCAGAAGTCATGGTTGCACACCTTTGTTCTCAGACACAAAGTTCCCTGGTCAAGTGACTTGAATATTTAGGTAGCTTTTTTGTACTTTTCTCTTTTTTGTACAATGCAGATTTTCTGGAATTTTATCGACAGACAGGATTGAGATGTTTAAATGACTTTCAGAACTAATATTCCTTTATGAATCTGGGTACTTCATCCCAAACCCAACAAATTAAAAATCAAAATATGTGCCTCAATTTAAGCGGATATGTCAGCTTTGAGCCTTCAGAATTCATATGTGCATGCTTAAACTTACACTAACAGTTAACATCAGTAGTATGATCCAGAGTTTAGAATTTTGAGTGTGAGTTCTCCCTTTTCACTAAAGAAATTTTTTCAGGTGAGCATCAATACTTGTACCACTAAAAAGAAAACTAGACAATCAAAGTGAAAAAAAAAACCACTTTGTTTTCACAACGCTCTCTTTTCTGTTTAAATATGTGGTACTCAGAAGAGAAGTTAAACGATACCAAAAAATCCAAACCTAGGAGGCAAATATTTTCCATTTAATTCTTTCAAAGTACCAGGAAAATGAAATTCCTTGTCTTAATGTATTAGGTTTGTGTGGCAAGGTTTTTGCAGTGAGGGGCTGGAGGAGTGGCTTCTGTGAGAAGCTGCCAGAAGCTTCCCCCATGTCTGACAGAGCCAATGCCAGGTCTCCGATGGAGGAGCCCATCAGTGGTGGTGGAAGTGCCTCGGGGATAACACATTTAAGAAGGAGAAAGAAGTTACTGCAGAGAAACAACTGGAGACAAAGAAGACAGAAGTGAGAATAGATAGAAAGAGCCCTGCCAACACCAAGGTGAAGGAGGCAGAGGAGGTGCTCCAGATGTTGGAACAGAGATTCCTCTGCAGCCTGGGGTGCAGGCAGCCCTTGGTGACACAGCTGTGCCACTCCAGCCCACACTGGAGCAGAGATCCACCTGCAGCCCTTGGAGAGCCCCATGCCTTAACCATGTTAGGTTAATGGCTGGACTGAAAAATCTTCTTGTCTTTTCCAACCTAAACAATTCTATGATTCTATGGTACAGACTCAGTTGTGTGGTAGGTGTGATTTAGAAATCATAGCAATCAGGAGCTCTCGAGTAGTAGTAATACATTTATCAGATTAAACACTATGTATCAAACTAAGCATTCCAAACAATGCTGTGCTATATGACTTGAGATATCTGCAGATGTAGAAGGGAGGATATCCTTTCATTTCAACAAGAAAAACTTCCAAGTTCCCGTCAGCAAGAAAAAGACAGGGAACTTACCTTTCCCACCTTACATTGCAGTACTCCACTTGTTAAGACAAATGGGCTAAAGGCAAATTATCTAGCTGGAATAACTAAATCCCAGTAAATGAGAAACTGGAAAAAGTACAATTTTTTTTGCAGAATAATAGACCACATACATGCATTGACATTTTGGTACCCAAAAGATGTCAACCTCTTCTTTCCCTTGAGTGCTAAAAAATGCATGGAGAAGAAGAATTGGTGAGGTGACATTTAATGGACTTCTCAACCATAAAACCTGAGTCTGGCCACATTACACACTAAGGTATTAATCCACAGTTGGCAGTCACAAATCCAGTGTAATTGTTCAGACAGTATAAAGGGGATTTATATGTCAGTAACCCTGAGGTCTCTGTTGCACTATATTGTGACAGTTCATTGAAGAATCATTTTGTATACCTACCTATCTGTCGTTTTAGGTTATTACAGTAAGAGGATGTTAACCCAAATGAAATAAAACTCATGTAAGAAGATTTTTCTTTTTGGTAGAGTTCATCAACCCAAAGAGTGTCTCCTTCAGAAAGACATTACTTTGGGATGTTAAGAGAAGGAATACAAAAACATTTGCATGGATTCATCTTGCAAAAGAGACCTAATGCATCCCCACCTTTGCAGCCATAAGGTCACTTCTGGGTTTGGTAAAAATTTGTGTCAAATTTAGCATGACGATAATTCTGTAGGAATCTGGCACCTGTTTCAGTATTCTGGAAAGGGTCACTACTCCAAGTGCCTTAAAATATCCAAGTATTACCTTCTATTTAACACTACATCCCCAGCAATGTCATTGATTCCTCAGGGTTCTAACATCAAAGCAAACAATGAAGTTTGTATTTTCTTTATGACATGTAAGGTCATGAAAACTCAATAATAAGATTCTGAGGAGCAATTCTTTCCCAATATCATGTTTTAGTGTTTTTGAAAGTGTCTCTTTGTACAAAACAATGTCCTTTTTTTCTTATTACAGGAAATCAAAAGCTGTAACTACTAAGCTGTGGTCCAATAACAACACCTACTATTTTCAGAAATGTATGCTACAGTACAAGTAATAAACACAAAGAATTGAGAAACTTTGAGTGTTCTGAGCTTTGAAAGGATTCAGTGAGTTATTCTCTGGCAATGGTACAGGATACTTGCTTTTTCTTGGAGCCTTTGAAGTATTCAGACTCTAAGCAGGTTAATGTTAACTCAGAGTACAACCTGAATCCTGTCTAAAACACTTTTATGTTTTGCCCACATTCTACCAGCCAGAATAACATCAGTTTAAAACAACCTTTAGTCACAGTTAGTAAAGAAAAGCAAATCTATTTCACTTACCAAAGCCAGTGTGATTTTTCTTAGATTTATTTCTCTCTTTTCCTAATGTTTTATTTAATCAAATTGAAATTTATATATATATATATTTTTTTTTTTTTTTCCTTAAAATACATGCACAAAAATCACTTAAACACCTCCTTCTTTGCCAGTAGAGAGTCAAGTTTTTGGGGAGGGATTTTAAATCTGCTTTGAGATTTTGAGGGTGTCATCAGTAATTTCAGATGTACGTGACCTTCAGAGCATATTAAAGTTGTTTCGTCAGCAATCCACTCTCACAGAAATTTTTCAGGCGAGAAGAAAAGGGGAAAATAAAAAGTAAGTGACAGACACTGTAAGTCAGATAGATTTAATTTGCAGTACAAATCTGGGGCAAGGAGCTGAGAAGCAGGAAAACATGACACATTTCATTGGTGGAATCAGTTTACATGATCTAAAGTTTCAGCAGAGTGAAAAAGGACCAAGCAAGGGAGACGGTCAGAAAGCCAGCTGAAAAGAAATCATAGTCAGTGCTCAAAGAGATGAGGAGTTAAGAAGAAGTCTTCACAGGAGTGTAGTAGCAACTCCCTGGTAAAGAAGTTCAAAGAGGTGTTCCAGCCTTCCTGCTGACCTTCCTCCCATGATGCCTCATTGTGTGGGTGCAGTGGGAAAATAAAATGTTCCGTGAGTATGGGTGTTATCACCTATTCTCCCTGGCAACAGGAACAAGCGTAAAGTTTGACTTAAATTATCACTCTCATCTTAAACTGGTTTCTGGCTAAATGATGCATTGCACTGAACTTCTCTAAGAAGAATTTCAGAAGGCAAGAAATGACTGGAAAAAAGAAGTGGGGAGAGCAAACAGAGGAAAAGAGTGAAAAGAGGTGTAGAAAGGAGAAAAATATAGTTCTGCTGCCTAGAGAGATGAAACTAGAAAAAGACATTAAGAGAGAAAAGACTTTTCTAAAATGTGCAGTGTACATCTCCATATCAAGGAGAAAGTTTTTTTCTTATTTGTTTAGGACACCACAACTTTCTAGTGACAAGTGCTCCAAGAATCATAAATTCTTATACGGTTTCCTGCCTCACAAAAGCATCCATTGAGCAATAGCCATAAAGCTGGTGTAAAACCAGAAATTATACCTTTGTCCACAGAAGGAACATAGATAAAAGAGAAAGAGAAGCCTAAAAGATGTTTCACTGGAGGTAGTATCTGGAGAGAAAGATAATCTGCAAGAAAGGTATGGCAGAAAATAAATAAGAGTTGTTGTCATGACGAATAAGAAAGACCTAAACACAAGTCCATGTTTTTCAATATGGAGTATGAATGATGGCAATAAAAATTTGGCTGAGCCCATGACACTTTGGCATGTCCCTATCATATGTCTCAAATCTTTTTATTCTTTTCCTTTAATTTTTCAGCAGAACTTTTAGTATATGTCTTCGGAGGCAAACACATAAGATTATTAGTAACAGGCAGGATTTTCTGCATAAGGAAATTCATTATATATAACCTATATAATATTTTCTGATTCCTCATTTTCCTCCATTATATTTACCCAGTCCCTCTTTGTACCACTCAGTGTCTTTGTGCTCCCTCATTACTATTAAAACCATTGTTTAAGTACCTTCATACATAAATCTTTTCTGCCCTTCATCCTTCAGGTGCACTCATCAAATGACTCCTAAAAAACTGATATTTTCTCACACTATGCTAGGTAAGTTCAATGTGATGTCATCAGCTGGTAAAAAGACACAGTTTCTACCTGTTCTGAAAAGCACATATTCTGAGTATGCCAGGATAAATGTAGCACAAGATCATTAGATAAACAGAGAAGGGAAACCTTAAATTTTTATTGCCATGTTTTTAAGCTAGTCCAGCACAATCCAAAGAAGTGCAAATTCACATCTAAGATCAACAGACATATTCTTCTACCACTTCTATCCTGAGGATAGCTCCTGTTACAGGTTAAAGAACACCAAAACATCTTTTGTGAAATGTATAAATACATCTTACTCTTGAGGAAGAGGATAGGACAGGTTGCACTGTAGCAACTTTTTGAATGTATTAATAGTGTGAGAAGAGAAGAAACATTAATGTTAAACAGTGGTTTGGGGCAAGAATTTTTGTTTTTTAAGATGTGAATGTATCAAGGCAGCTGGTCTTTTGTTTTTTTTTTTTTTTTTTAATTGACATATTTAGGTTATGTTCAAGTTATAACCTTGACTCCGGAGTTACTGGTCTCAGTTGCAAAGGAAATCAGTGCAAGAAAAGATATCACTAGATGTCTGGTATGAATTAATGTCTTATCTCAGACTTTCTGAGCAGGTCTGGGCACCTAGTGTTGCACCTAGAAGAAGGAAGCTCAGATTTCATTATGCTGTGTGTTGTAGAAACTGAGATCAGTTGTCCCAGTCTGGACAAGTAGAGGTGTCATGGGAAATGTCTTCGGGACACATTTTTTTTAGGATTGTCTTGCAGAGCAGTGGGTTTTCTCTGCATCTCTCTCATGAACTGTGGCCCTAGCAATTAATTTTCCCAGCCTTGGGTAAGAAGAAAGACACACAATTTCGGGGTATGCATTTTCAGGCTTGTATCCTATACATCCAGGGCCCAAACAAAAAAAAGCATCATCTTATTCAAAAAGTCTCTCTGTTCTTCTTCTATTTTCAACCTCAGGCAGCTGACAAGCTGTCATTACCTAGCACAATTCACTCTAACTCTTAAAAAAGAGTGATGGATGCTGCAAGTAATACAGCTATGACAGGACATAGCTCACTGTGCAGCCAAACCTGGCTGAAAAACTAGGTAAGAGCTCTGGCAGCAAGTCTGAGCTGAGCTTCAAGCCATCCTAGCAAGGTCTGGGGACTGTGACATGGCTTTACGTTATCTATCACAGCCCCAGGGCTGTACAGTAGTTCCCAACCCTGTTCAAAGTCTCAACTGTCCTATGTGTTGTAAGCTGCTGCTGCCTCACTGAATTCCTGCCTCACCTGAGTGCTGCTCTTGCTCCAGCCAGGCACATGACATTTAGAGATTGTGGGAATTCATGTCTCAGAGTGGAAAATTTAAGTGGCTCTCAAGCACACTCAGATATCAAAAGCAGACATTAGAGTACATGAGCAGAACAATGAGTAAAATTGCAGTGGGCCATGGAAACTTACAATCACATTTAATGCCTGGGGTTTTTTATGTTGTGACAGCATATAAGCTATGTTGGCATCCTTTTTTCTTTTCCTAAGCTAGATGTTTGAAAGAGACAAAGCACAAAGAAACAAAGACTAGTGCAGAGACAAAAAAAGAGTTCTGTAGATCTAAAATGCAGACAGTTTTCAGTCCAATCTCTGTTTTCATGTGCTTTTTATTCATCAGCTTTCCTTGCTTTTACAGTGTCCTTCAGAAAGCATAATTTCCTAAAGAATTTGTTCCTCTTTAAAGGTCAGACAGCTGGGTTGCTATCACACAAAGAACATTTGCAGAATAAGCTCTCACATGAATGCATTCAAATGCCTTATACATGTGTAGTCAGTTCTTTCTCACAAGAGAGGTCAAAGTAAAGCAAGATTTCATTAAAAGATAGAAACATTTCATGGAAATATCATTTGTATTAGATTCTATACGATTATAATTTATGTAATACTCCCACCTGTAATACTGCTTCCCACCTGGAGCACTGCATCCAGCTGTGGGGTCCCCCACCACAGGAAGGACATGGACATGTTGGGGTGAGTCCCCCAGAGGAAGGCCACCAAGATGATTACAGAGATGGAGCACCTCTCCCATGAGAAAACGCTTTGGGAATTGGGATTGTTCAGCCCAGAGAACAGAAGGCTCTGTGGAGACCTTGTAGAAGCCTTTCCATACCTAAAGGCAGCCTAAAAAAAGGCTGGAGAGGGACTTTTTACAAAAGCTTGTAAGGTCAAGAGATAAAATAAGGACTTTAAACTGAAAGAGAGTAGGTAGGAAGAAATTCTTTACTGTGAGGGAGGTGAGGCACTGGAGCAGGTTGCCAGAGAAATTGTGGATGCCCCATCTCTGGCAGTGTTCATGGCCAGGTTGGATGCAGCTTTGAGCAACTTGATCTAGTGGAAGGTGACCCTGCCCATGGCAGGGGGCTTGGAACTCGATTTTTAAGGTCCCATCCAACCCATGCCATTCTGTGATTCTGTGATAGTTAGATCTAAACATTGCCATTAAAAGTAGAAACCAGAAGCAAGATACAGTTTTTGAATGATCACTACCAAAGCTGATAGTAAACTTAGAAAATGTTAGGAAGAGAGACGGGACTACATATTGCACTACTGATTTCACACAAGAGTAGCTGTGATGAGTGTTAGGGGGGACAGAGCTAGCAACAAACTGATCTGCAGGGGGAGGAAAACTAATTATTAAGAAGTAAAGAGACCGAGTTATAAAATAGAAATGAGCTGGCCAACTAGGAGTGGACTGCTGGAAGCCTCGGGAGAAAGCTGACTGAAGAGAGATGATACATGTCAGTGGGGTGTAAAAGTTCATACCTGAACATGTGAGCTGTTCATGCACACTTCTATTTAGTAGCTTTCTGTCTTAATCAAATATGTCTCTAAAATTGGATAAATTCTTTCAGAAACATATCTGTCCACTTAAAAAGAGAAGTAGCATAAGAATAATAAAATTTCCAGTGTCTCTTGGAAACACATACCTAGGAATTTCTCTTGCACCCATCCAATAAACTAGTCTAGAAAAACAAAAATGTTTATCACAGGGTGGTTATTATTAGCTTTGAAACAATGAGAAATAAAGCTGATAGCAAACCAATATGCATTCTTAGGAGGAGTCATAATAAAAAGGAGAAAGACATGAAAAAAGCATGAAAAATGTGGATTTATTTCCAGCTTCAGAGAAAATTTTTCCTACTAAACAATAAAAACCTCATTCACAGAGAAAATACTGCTCCCAATATGCTTTATTTGAGCATACTCTCATTTCACAGTAAATGAATAAAGTATAATATCAATAGGAGTATTCCTGTTGGTCATTGAAATTGATTATTTTTTTTTACCTTTTGCAGACATTGAGACCATTAGTCTGCACAACTGCATCTCCTCTCAAAACTTGAGGGGTGGGGGTGGAGTCCCATACCTGTATGTGCTGAGTTCCGAGTAAATTAAACCCTTTCTGGCACTATCAAAAAAATATTTTATGCTTTGTACATTTCCAGTCCTGCTGAAAAACTGTAGTTCCTGACTTAAAGCCAAATCTGAACTTGTTTTTTTTAACAGCTGGATACCCTTGTGACTAACCACTCAGGAGTGCTATTATTGTGTTCCGTGCCAAACTCCTACAACATGCGGATAGCAGTGGTTTTTATTTCCTTTAGTTTCTGCTAAACTGACATGTATTCCACTCTCCTGATTGAGGCCTTTTCAAGTGGTAATTTCTTTAACAGCAAAGAAAAATCAATTCAAATTAAGACAGAAGTGTGAGATCACATTTTCTCATCATGTATTGCAAGCAATAAATCATTAAAAAGTTAATAACCCTAAATGGCATGGTATTTGGTGATCACCACAGTGGCATTATATTTTAAAATGTGATAGCATAATCTGTACTCATAGTGCAGGCTTTCATATTCTGTCTTTTACTGCTTAGCCTAACCTTGAAACACCTGAGATGTCTTCAGCACCTGCCTGACTGCCTACTTGTCTTCCTGGGCTTTGGGCAGACCTCACTGTTGGGGCAGGCTTAATCTGTTGCTCCAGAAAATCCTCAAATCTCCCCTACACCCAGATCACAGGTAGAATAGATACAGGATGTGAAGTCTGTCTATGAGTTAAACACCTGGTTTTAGTGCTACTTCATGACCACTTCAACTATGCTTCAACACATACAATGAGGAAAGAAATGGATAGCAATCAGCAACATGAAATTATTTGCAGTGATATATTTGCAAAATATAAGTTTTGAATGAATCACCATAGAAACTAAATTTAAAGGACATGAATTCCACAGATTTTAAATAACCATTCTGTGATATCCAAATATATGTGGGATTCACTGGAACATAGGCCAGGAAAGGTCTCCAAGTGCAGCTATCAAGCATAAACATGAACTTCTTCCTAACTAGCACACACAAAGGTCATAGTGAAAGGTGAGCAAGGATGGGCCGCTTATCTTTTTGAGAAAAGGTTCCTGTGTCTTTTTGAAGTGGGAGAATTTGTGTCAGCCAAGTGAAAAAGACAAGCTGTACAGCATATAGACAGTTTCAACACTGTTATGCTTCTGTTACAAGGTCCTATGTGACCTGGAGATTTCTCTGAAATAAATCAAGCAGTATGTTTATGTATACAAATTTTCCATGTGGTCAAAAATGTGTCTTTAGGTTTAGAAGTGAAATAAATATTTCTGGAGAAAGAATTAGTATGCAGTTGTGTTCACTACAGAAAGACTTCTTTGCTTATCAAAGGTATGAATATGACTAAAATAGCAAGCTTAGCTGTTGTTGTGGGTTGACCCTGGCTGGACTCCAGGTGCCCACCAAAGGCTGCTCTGTCACTCCCTGTCTCTACTGCACAGGGGAGAGAAAACATAGCAAAAGCCTCGTGGTTATGATAAGGTCAGGGAGCTTACCCTTGTTGGAGCCCTGAACTCTGAGAATTTCAGTCTTTCAGTTCTGACAAGCAATGACCCTCAAAGGCACACTCCATTTGATCTTAGACCCTGGGAAAGACTTCCCCAATTGTGTGATAACACTGGGATTATTGCTGTGTAATTAAAGTCATGTCACTGGGTGGAATATATAGAAATGTAGAATTTAGGCTTATGGAATATAGTAGTATGAGTGTAACAATATGGAGGATTTGGGGTGTGGATTTGTACTTTCTTCTTCTTCACAAATCTGGTGAATTTCTGGTATTGGTTCAAAAAATCTGCAGTGCAGGACATGAATAGTTAGTTATTGGATTATAAGTACAAACATGTTACTTGGCAATTCTTAACTGGTTAAATTAGGCCTTAAATAACCTTGGAAGTTGAAATTCACGGCCATTTTTCACCTTGTTGACTTAGAAGGCAGCCTCTGTGTAGCTATGTTATAGATAAGATATAATAAACATCTAAGACAGAAGAAAAAACAGCGTCTCTTGCCTCCCAATTCGAACTCTGAGTAAAATGGACTCATGAAAACAACAAACAAAATAAAAGAAGAAAACCAATAACCCTCACTCACCAATTAGCCTCATGGGCAAAACGTACTCAGCTTGGGAAAGTTGGTTTAATTTACTACAACCAAATCAGAGTAGGGTGATGATAAATAAAACCAAATCTTAAAACACCTTCCAACCACCCCTCCCTTCTTTCCAGGCTCAACTTTATTTCCTATTGCTCCACCTTTTCTCCAGCATCTGCACAGGGGAATGGGGGCTGTGGTCAGTTCATCACACATTGTTTCGGCTGCTCCTTCCTCCTCAGCAGGAGGCCTCCTCACACTCTTCCCCTACTCCAGAATGGGATCTCTCCACTGGAAACAGTCCCCCATGAATTTCTCCAATGTAAGCCATTCCCACTGCAGTTCTTCACCCACTGCTCCAGCATTAGTCCCTTCCACAGGGTGCAGTCCTTCAGGAACTGGGTGCTCCAGCTTGGGTCCTCACCGGGTCACAAGTTCTGCCAGTAAACTTGATCCAGCATGGGCTTCTCTCTCCACAGATCCACAGGTCCTGCCAGAAGCCTGCTCCTGCACACGCTTTCCATGGGGTCACAGACTCTTCTGGGCATCCATCTGCTCTGGCATGGGGTTGCCCACAGGCTGCAGGTGGATCTCTGCTCCAACGTCAACTTCCGTGGGCTGCAGGGGCACAGCTTCCTCACCATGGGCTGCACCATGGGCTGCAGGGGAATCTCTGTTCCAACATCTGGACAACTCATCCTCTTGCCTTCTTCGTCCTCTCCTCTCCTCTCCTCTCCTCTCCTCTCTTCTCCTCTTACAGTGCAGATAGCCACATGATATACTTTAAAGCAAATATTTCTGATAAGCCTCTTGTACAATATAACTCCATAGTATAGACCTCATAGACCTTTCGCGAGTTTNTCTCCTCTCCTCTCCTCTTACAGTGCAGATAGCCACATGATATACTTTAAAGCAAATATTTCTGATAAGCCTCTTGTACAATATAACTCCATAGTATAGACCTCATAGACCTTTCGCGAGTTTGTAATGTTCAAATTTGTCAATGATTTAAAAAAAATATTTTTATTTTTATTTAATTTAAAAGCACTTCAGATGAACTGAATGAGGCATGTACCCTTTTTTAGTAAAATGTTTAAAGATTTTGTTTTGAGAAATTCAGGCTTGTTATTAATCTGTATTGCTACCAAGAATAATTGGTACATGATCAAAATTACTGACATGCTGTTTCATATTTTTGAAGGGAAAAAATGAGGATTTTCCTAGAATTTCAGTGGGGATATGAATTCTCTAAGTATCTTATAAAAGGCTATACTCAACCATGTGAATTTGACAGGACTTCAGGTGAGTTCATTGGTAGGGCCAAAGGAAAATTATTCATGAAAGTAGAGCTTTCTAGGTAATTTGGGAGCTTTCAAGGCCATATTTGTCACTGTGCATGAATTTAAAATCTCTGAAGTTTTAAGACCAGATTTATTCTGCTGAGAAATTAATAGACTTCTAATGTGAAGAAAGATTATGTATTTTACAGCCTTTTCAAAGTTACTGTAGCTATTTGGAGTCACTTAGAATTTTGTACATTAGAATAATCTGCTTGGAGAAAGATTAGTAAATGACATACCAGAGATATACTCAAGGGCTCCACTCCAGAGCAAGTGAGTCTAATGACTATCACCCAGATGTAAAAAAAAGATGCATGGATATTACCATCATGGAACTATGTACTAATTTCAAGATATTCAAGAAACTAGCAAGTTTAGATTATTTTGCTATAGAAACACTTCACCAAAGAGTCATATGATTCAAAGACTGCATCTTTGACTTCCTTTAAATCTGTATGAGCTTGCACTAGCTGAAGATCGGATTCATCAGATTTTGATTTCCTGTGCATTCTTGTCTTGGCTTTAATTTAATTGCTCAACCATAACATTACAATGAAATACCTGATTTATAGCAAGCCCATTTCTTTTAGATGTGTAGTTTAAATTTTGTTGACTCTAAATAGAGGAAGCCTTCTCATATAATGAATTCTCGTTTACCTCCAATAACAACTAAAATCCATTAACTTCATTGAAACTAGTCATGTGTAGGACATTAAGTATGTGTATATGATTTTTGCAGAATTGTTGTAATTTTATTCTCATTAAAATATAAGACTCCATTTTTGAGAAAAGGGAAATTGAGATAAGTTTTTAAAACTGCTCATTTTCAGCTGGGGTAGAGTTCATTTTCTTCACAGTGGCTGGTACAGGGCTATGTTTTGGATTCATGCTGAACAGAGGGTTGATAATACAGAGATATTTTTGTTATTACTGAGCAAGTCTTACACAGAGCCAAGGCCTTTTCTGTTTTTCCTACTACCATGCTGGTGAGGAAGTTGGGGGTGCAAGGAAGGTTGAGAGGAGACACAGCCAGGACATGTGACCTCAACTGACCAAAGGGATATTCCAGACCATCTGACATCATGGTCAGTATATAAAGTGGGGGAAGAAGGGGGAATGGGGGGGCATTTGGAATGGTGTCATTTGTCTTCCCAAGTCACAGCTACACATGATGGGTGTCTGCTCTCCCGGAGATGGCTGAACACCTGCCAGCCTGTGGGAGGCAGTGAATTCTATGGTTTTTCTTTGCTTGTGTGTATGGCTTTTGTTTTCCCTATCAAACTGTCTTTATCTCAACTCATGAGTTGTCCTGCTTTTACCCTTCCAATTCTCTCCCCAATCTCTCTGGTGGGGAGGTAAATGAGTGGCTGCATGGAGCTCAGCTGCTGGCTTGAGGTTAAACTACCACAGTGCTTTTTGGCACCCAACATGATGCTCAAAGGGTTCAAGATAATGACAGATTGGATTGGGACACACTAGTTTGAATTTATAGCTGTTAGTGCTGTTTAGCTAGTAATGAGCAGGCTCCTGTGCTTGCCATGGGGCTCCCTTTCCTTGCTGTATATAAGGGTCTAGTGCTTGTTAGTGGCCACTTTTTGCTTTTGCTACTTGCTGCGGTGCTGTACTGCTGATCACTTACTGAATTGTGCCTGGGAACATTTTGATAACAGCCGTGGCAATGTTCCTGGGCTGGCAGGTGGCCAGGGTGTTGCTGCTGTTTTCTGTGCTGCTTTGCCAGACAGGCTGGAACTCCAGTGTGAACTTGAGTTGAAGGGACTGTGACATGTAAAGGAGTCCAAGTTGGACCAGAGATCCACCTGAAGCCCGTGCAGGGCTGCACACCAGAGCAGGCAGATGCCTGAAGGAGGATGTGATCCTGTGAGAAGCCTGGGCTGGAGCAGGTCTGCTGGCAGGACTTGTGATGCCACAGGGAACAGTTCTTGAAGAGCTGTACGCCATGGGAAGAACCCACGTTGGAGAAGTTCAAGGAGGACGGTCTCCTGTGGGTGGGAGCCCACGTGGGAGAAGGGGAAGCAGAGATTCCCTTGAAGCCTGTGGTGCAGACCATGGTGAAGCAGCTGTCCCTCAGCAGCCCAGGGAGGACTAGGATGGGGACTATATCACTGGTGGGCTCTAGCAGGGACCCCTCGTTGTTAGTCAGGCTGGAAACAAGGGAGGAGTTCATTCCACTGTTAAACTAGATAAACTGGCCCAAAAGGACCAGGGTGGAGATTGCAATGGAGAGGCCTTTAAATTGTTGTAAGCCATGTTTTGAGTTGTGTGTTACAGGAATTACAGCATGTGTACTCTAGTGCACTTAGATATCCAGCTCATAAAGCACTTGTAGTTTTTAATTTCAAAATATTTGAAGCATCCTGGGAGACAGGATCAGGAGTCAGGACTATCCTACATGAATTGAATTACCACTGCATTCTGAAGTCAGCAATGCTGTTCAAGACCAAAAGACCTGCACTATTTTAACATTTAGTGTGCTGACAAGGTGCTGTCTTGCTCTCAGTAAGCAAGATAACTTGCATTCCAGAGATGCTCATGAGTGCCTTAGCCAGAAGTTCTCTTGAAACAACAGAAAGGAAACTGTATAAACCATCTAAATTAGATGTGAATTCTCAGCTGCATTTCTGAGCTGTGGCAGGATTATTGGTGTGGGCAAACAGGAGAAAAAAAGAAAAAATAATATTTTGTGACTTGATCCAGATTTGTTTCCAATGCTTTGGGTGTTACTATTGCATAACAAAGTCTTTTAATCTCTCTGTGAAATTACAGAATTTTTAAGATTTTTTTTGACTCTTCAGTGAGTAAAACTGTTTTACCAGTGGATCAACTATCCAAAGCTTTTCTCTAGCTCAGGGCTTCAGACAGAAGTTGAAAAAAGCATTTTTATCATGCAATGACAATGAAAGAAAATGTATTCCAGAGTACAGCTTTAAATTACAGAAATACCAATCTGTTGCAGTAAAAATATATAGCAGCTCAGGAAGGAGAGGAGGGAGGAAATTTTCGGTTACTGATTTGTGCATTACACAAAGGTATGAATATATTTTAATTCTGTTTAATTTTGTATTAAGGGCAGGGATTTTAAATCTCCTTTTATCCAAAGTAGTATTATACTGTGTATGAAAATATAGCCTGAAGGTCAGATAATGCTAAATGAGGATCAGTCTTCTCCTGCAGCTTCAGTACAGAAAGGTAGCTGCTTTGATCTTCCAATTATTTACTCAAACTGCCAAGGTTTTTTTAGCTCCTTGAAGACGGAGCAGATTTCACTTACATTCATGTCAGGGGCCAAGGCTGAGCCTGGACCCCAGATGGGGATTGAACTCCCAACCTTCCAGTGCAAGGGTACCTTTGACTCCAGGTCACTTGCTCAAACTTTGTGTCATGTACAAAGTTCCATGCACCAGACTAAATTTATCTGCTCATCTGGTTTATGCTCCTCAGTCAAGCCCACACAAACTGTAAGATCCACCCCACTTGAAGCTGTTTCCACTTTTACAAGACACTTTCTTCCTCAACAGGTATATTGACTGCTGTATTTTTAGAGAAGCCATTTTTTGTAAAAGTTCTTTATTATATTTTACAGCACCCATTAGAAGCTCTATACAAGGGAGAGTAACCTGTTTGTGTTTAAACATTTAAAAAAGAGTTCTCCATTTGATTCCCTGTTCATCATTCTAAATTTATTCCCTGAATAGTCCACCTTAAAAATTAGTTATGCAAATCACTTACTCACTTGTGTACCTCCTGCTACAATCTCTGGTCAAATGTCATTTCTAATGCCGGGCCTTTCTGTATCCCAGCTATCTCATATTATTCTGGTCTTGCCTGCACTTCCCATACCAGCATATCTTCTGTAGTATACAGTCTTCCAATTTACTCTCCATCCTCAAATTCAAGCTTCATAGAAAACTCTCCATGAAGTCCTGCTGTGTTTTTAAACAAGCCAAGTGTCAGTGTCACAAGCTTGTGCCGGTGAACGGAATCTCACATTTGCTGGAATCCAAAAGAGGAGAGTTTGGCCCTTGAGGGCATTGCAACAAGATCAGCAAGAGTTCAGTCTGACTCAGGAAGGGATACGGGATGAGTCCATCGGCCATGTGCATAGCTGAAATGTGTGATGCACTGCCATGGTCAGCAGTGATGTGAGCTTTGCTCAGTTCTGTTCAAGAATAGAGGGAATTAAGTTTGGGGGAAAATAAAGTGAAGATACTTTAATAATTGTGATTGAGTTGATAAATTATATCTGCAAGTATGTATGTCTTGGAGCTACTTAGACAAAATGGTTGTCACTTAGCCGTTATATTTTTCTATAAATTACTCTTGAAATCACTATTTTGCATTTTTATAAACTATGAGCTACATTCTCCTATCTAGCTAATTGTTTAATTCATGTAATGTAAATGAAGGCTTTTCATGATGACAGGAGAAAATATAGCCTTATATAGCCTTAACTTTCCCATCAACAAGTTGCATTTTTAAGAAAGAATAAGCAGAAAAAAATCCTTTGATCAGTGAATGGATTTCTTCTGCTCAGAAACAGCATTAAGTTACAGTTCAGACTCTTACTTTCATGTGGGTGATATGAATACGAAGGAAAATTGTACTGATCCTTTTTATTAAAAGGAACTATTCATCTAAGCACTGTGTTGCAGTGTCTGAGGGCTGCAAAGAGTAACATTCTTCCCTGTTCAGCTGTAAGTCACAAGCAATGAGGAAAACCTCCAAAGATACACAAAAGATGTTGGTCAGACTGAGTAGGATTATTATACCAACTCATACTTGGTTCAACTGGCAAAACAGAATACTGGCCAAGTCCCACAGATGCCAAGAACTGAGAAAGAAGCCTTTGATGCACAGTCTACTCTTATGATTTTAATTTGTATTTATTTAGGAAATGTATTACAGTCAGCTATGTAGAACACTTTCACAATACTCTGTTTCATTAGAGCTATGTTCTGAAGCTGATGCAATCTGGGCATGAGCTAAAAAGACCATGAAAAAAATAATTCAATCAGTAGAGCAAAATGCAAAATGTGCTTATTCAGTGGTTTCTTAAAAGGACAAACAAAACATATTTTGGTTAGAAGTAGTGTGTAAATTTCACTTCTGATTAAAAGAATTTTTTTGGTCTTTTTAATCTTTAAGAAACAGTAGAATGGAATACTTTTATAGTTCCATCCATGTGGAAAAATACAAATTCATATTTCGAGCAGATGATTCTCAGGATGTTGCAGAAAAAGCTTGGCACGTGTTCACACACTCAGAATGGATATTTGAATACTTTAATATCAAAACAGGTGAGCAATTTTCAAGCTATTTAAATGTAGCTGGCAGCCACTAAAGAGAAGACAGCAAGGTTTTGTTGGTACGTACTGTGGGAATGACACAATGGCACAGTCACTGGCACATGATGTAAAACCTTCTCTGCATTTGAGAGCAGACTCCAAATGGCAGCTATATGCAACTGTACCATTAGTATCATTCTGCATCCTTCCACAGTACCCAGGAATTTCCTACAGTGTTTTCAGACATTAACAAATTCATCACAGAAAGTCAGAACTCAATGCTTCAGATCTTCAGACAAACATAAATCATATCTGATAAACATCCTTTTGAAAATATCAGTGAATGTGCTGTTTCCCCCTAAAGGATAGTGCTGATGGAACTCACCTAAACGTCTGAGCTAGACACTTCACAAGACTAGACTTCTTCACAAGTCATGGAGAAAAACAATTCACCTAAGGTGTGCCCCTTTAAAATTAAAAAAAAAAAAAAAAAAAAGAAGAAAGAAATAACCTTCAAAAAAACATTGAGTCAGATACATTCTCTCCTGAGAGCTTTCTTCAGTTGAAGGTTTCTTTGATGACTGATTCAAACTTAGAGCCAGGTTTAGGTGAGATAAATGCTACCTTATGTGTGAAAACCATCAGATGCAAGCTCATTGATCAAGAGTTATGGTTGTAATGTAAGCCTATCCTTCTGCAGAAATTTTCTGAGAAGGATCAAACAAACTTTTCATGAAATCAGAACTGATCCCAAAGATATAAATCAGCTGGGTCTTTAGTTGTTATGAAAAACTGACTTTTAAAACACCATTCCTCTGTCTGTGTTTCTGATAGTCTAAATCAGCTTTTTCTTTGAAGAAAATTTTTATTCCAATTGTTCTCAGTCTGGAACTATTTCGGATAGTTTTAAATTTTTCCAGTCCTCTGAATCTCTCACTGGCAGTGCTAGAAGCAGTGCTGTGGACAGAAAGCCTGAAGCTTTTACAGAAGACAATTGATTTTTATTTTTTGTTTCAGTCACCAGAAAGAAAAGCACATACAGAGGCATTTCTGTTACACTTTGATGGTTCAGTAATTATGTCTTCCTGCTGGTCATGTTAGCAGAATGACAAACAGCTATGGCAGAAATGTTTCTAGGTGCTATCAACTAAAATGGGTAATTTATTTATTTGTATTGCCCATCAGAGTTTCACCCCTCTTTCTAAAAAGATGAATTAAGTAATGGTTACTTTGCAATGCTGGCTATGCAAAACAATAAGGACACTTTCTGTCTTCTTGGGAGGCTGGAAAGACACAGGCATTAGTGGTTATGGTTACCTCATTAGATTTCACAGGCAAGGGCATATTAAAATATGTAGGTAGCAGCAGATCTAGTTCTACAGAAGAATATGAAGACCACAACTTTGGTCAGAGTTCAAGTTCACTTAAAAAGCTGTCCCTGAGCAACAGTATAAATCATAGGCCAGTCAGGACAGATTTCTTAAGGGAAGTGGTTTACCATAATAACTTGATAGCAGTGTCACATCAGAAATATTTGAAAAATGTAATATTAACCAAGAATGTAATTCTGAGACACCAAAAAATGTTTTGTTTAAGGATGATTCAAACATCACAGTTGAAACAACAAGAAAAGTAAAAGAAAAAACTTAGCAAGACTCTTATGAGAGTATGTTGGGGTTTTCCCATCGGTTCTAGCATAAAATGAGATGAGGAATAAAGCTCGTTTATGTTAAACTTGATCCAAAGTCCATTGAAATCAGAGGGAAGATTGCTGTTATTTTCATGGCTGTGACCCTGGGATTAGGGATCAGGATTTACAGATCACTACCTGTGTTTGGGAAATCTCCCCCTTCCCATTGCCTGTGTACCAGCCCCTGAAGAAAAAAGGGAAGAGAAAAAAATTTAAAGAGCTGGCTGTCATGGCATGCTATGAGGATTGACAGTGATCTGGTGTTTTTCCTAGTGTTAGATAGCAGATCTCAAATCCTACTCTGTTCTTTGTTTGCTTTTCCTGATAAACACTCTAACAGTGACTAGATGGTCTCATCAAATAATAACGAGTTCAGCTCTCTAGAGTAACTGGGACCCGGTGTGTATTACATTACTTACAGTATTTTTATTGGCTATTTTTCTCTGACCACAAAAATTATAAAGCATTATTACTATTAAACAAATAACCAGGGAAAAGTAATATAGCTCGAGAGAAAGAAATATCCCCATTAAGCTCTGATTCTCATTTCAGTGGCCTATAGCTGGGCCGCAGAGTCTTGTATAATGCAATTCTAAAACTACAGCCCTGGGGACAGACCTGGCTGCTCGGGTCTTGCCCCAGTCACGGGTTGAAACCCTCCAAGGACAGAGACAGTGCAGCCTCTTGGGGTGACCTGTTCCACTGCCTCACTCTCCGTAGGAACACTGAGGAAAAATTTCTCTTTATGCCCAGCATGAACCTGTTACAATCTGTATTTGCTTCTCTCACCCTCCCGCCCTACCCGCTGTGAGGCTGCCGGCCCCATCTCCTCGATGACCCCCTGTAGATATGCAGGGGCTATTAGCTACCCCTGAAGCCATCCCTTTTCCTGGATGACCCAGCCAAGCTCCCCCAGCCTCTCCTCACAGGGAAAGTGCTCCAGTCCCCCTGCCTTGGCCTTCCTCTGGACCACATCCTTTCCGCTGATTAAAAACATTCTCTTAAGGATGTTGAATCTCTCCTTTCCCTAGAAGTTACAATAAAATTTACAAAATTCCTTTCATAAACTGTCTAGATTTCTGTGAGTGTTGTTTCATTCAATTAGGTCACTCAAACTCAACACTGTATTTGTCCAAAGAATATTTAAATATCAAACTACAATACACACAATTTTTAAGCTATAATTTTCATTTATAAACAACTATAAACTTCAAAACTACATCCATCCCATTCCAGGCACAAAACTACATCGGAAATTGGCTTCAGCTGCAAGTTACACACATATGCCTACATTGTACATTCCCTCAAAACATTTTAAGCTGCTACATTATTTCATTGGCACTTCTCACAGCAAACCGTACCCTAAAGCTCTTCCATTCAGTTCCAAACCTTCTGAGAAATTTTGCCACTCAACTATAAATAGCTGGTAATTGAGCCAACTGTGAAAATGCTGACATAACGTCAATGTTTGTGGGATACAGTTAAAATGAGAAAGACCCTGGATAGTGCAATCAGTGCCACTTGAGTAAATTAATTCAGTCCCTGAAGAGCTATATGGTAGCACATAACTGTGGAATATATTTAAGGACCCAGAATAGAAATCTCACTTGAGAAAAATGGAAAATTAAGGTAACTATAAAAATAGTTAAATAAAGTGAATTATTACTACAATTAATAGAGAAAAAAATCCCTTCTTGTAAGTGAAAATAATTTTTCAATTATTATTCATTATGGAAACTGAGCACTTATTGAATGAGAACCAAATTTATGCATTTATTTATAAATGGTTGTAATAGAGAAAAATTACCATCAAGGTTGTGTAACCTTGCACCTATTCTGGGACACCTGCTACTCTGTTCTGAATGAATTTGAAGTGTGACAGGTTGTGTTTCCTTGAAAAAGCTTGTTCAAAACCATAAGGAATGAGTATATAAGCAGAGAGTAGTAACAATATATACCTTCTTTGAACAGGTTAGTATACACTAACCCATCTTTTTTATTTTTTAATCAGATGAGCTTTTAAACTGCCATTGCTATTCACAATGTTTGTCTTGGAATTCATGGAAAATAAACCTCCAGGATTACAAAACCCATAGCTGAAGGAATGAACTCATAGTGATCTCCTCTAAGTGTCACAGTTACTGAGCTGCTGAGGGTCTGAGCATTAATGATAACAAACTCCCTGTTACCACATTGAAATTGTATTCAAACTTCTTTTATTGTGACTTTCCATGTCCTTTTATTTTACTTCTTTTTTTTTTTTTAATATGTCGATTTCCCAGTGACCTATTACTCTCCCACTTCTCACTGAATATTCCTGTCTATTCTATGGAGGATCAATTTTTTTTTTTTTTTCAAGTATTTCTTTGCCTGAAAAATAACCCAAATCCCAGATTAAGAAGTACATGTATTGTAGGAACACATGCCAAAAAACTCTAATAGCTTCCTCAATTTCCTGTCAATTCTGAACGCCTGGCAGTGTGTAGGTACAAAATGAGAATAGCAAAGCAGAGTATAGAATAGAGAGGAGTAATTATAAGTGTTGTAGCTGGCCACTATTAAGGTCATAGTTCCAAGAACATCAGCAGTGGGCAACAATTTTCAGATTTTTGTCTGCCGTTTTCATTTCTCTGTTTTACTTAAGCTTTATGAGAAAACACAATACAAATAAGGAATACCAGTAATCCACCTGGGTCTGGAAAAGTAATAAGCTCTAGCAACATATTAATCTCACAGTAGAAAAAAAAATAACTGATAGGAAAAAAAGAGTATCTGTGAAGTTGAAACACTTACCCTGACATTTTGGGTTTATAATATACATTCTTTAGGAATATTCTTTCAGTGGACTTTGTCATGCATATGAGGTTTCTTGCTGCCTCAATTTATAATCTTAAACAAAGGTTCAACTTTACAGCTCTGATAGAGTCGTCACTGTTGCCTACAAATTCTGCCATGATTTATAAACTAGCTTTACAAACTGACCTCCCATGGATTGAATCTCTGTGTTGAATCTCTTCGTGTTATGCAGCATCTTAGTATATGTAAAAAAAGATGATTTTCAAGACAAAAAAGATGGTACTTCAGAGGCAGTGATTCAGAAATTGTGGAATTATTTGCTTGTTTCTTTTTCTAATATTATTTTAGGCCTTTTAACTATCACAGTTAGGGTGTGTAATCTTCTCAGCAGCTTTTATTTTTATTTTGAGTAAATACTATGCCTAGTTTTTCAAACAGAGCCTGATACTGTCACTAGCCATCTCATCATCGACTCCTCAGTCCAGAAGTTCCACATGAGACTGCCTTTCCTTCAGGATACTTTGGATGGAGACAAATAATGTCTCACAAAAAAGCTGGACTTCAATTTCCAGTGAGTTCTTTGTCTTCCAAATTATTTCACTCTTGGTTTGTTCTGCCAAGTTGGGTACCATGTCTGTGCTCTGGAAAGTTGCTTTGCTACTCTTCAGTGTGGCAAGACCTAAGCATTTTGTCCACATTTGGTGCTCCTTGCCATTCCTACCCAGAGCACTCCTAGGCTGTGTTTCTGCTGCTCATTTGGAATGATGCTGCATTGGTACCTGTGGTATTGCTCTTCCCTCTCACCTGCAACAGAAGCCAAGCACTGCTCTGGCTGCACTGTCTAAGTTATGCTGCAACATCTGAAGAAATTAGTCATCTGAATTCTCAGTCGGGTCATTTAGGTACCTATCCAGCAAGCCAGCTGTATTCAGCAAAATTTAATTTAAGACTAATCAGATGCTTAAATTTTGATCTTTAAATGAGGTGAAATTCTTATCTGTAATTGGACCTTAAAAACTACTTTTGTGTGCCAGTCAGCACTTTTAAATACTTAGAAAATTCAGAAGAGTTAAGTCAGCATTTATCTAAATTGAGGAAAATTGAGATAGAATTACACAATTGTGATACACTTTTATCTTCCCAAATTACCCTGCCAGGTGGTTGCAAGTACAGATATACTCAAACTAGTTTGTTTAAAGCCTCATATTAGGGGGCAGTCAAGTGGTGCTCAACCTAAACTGAAAAATTCACTTCAGCAGGATGGTATATTCCCCTCAGAGCTCTGGTCTGCTGTGAAAGCAGAAGTTCAGAACCAAGGAGACAAGCTAGACAAGGAGGCAGACGCTGCAGAGGGGTACACAGAAATGCTAGGGAGGGGGTTGCGTTTGAAATCTTGCAGCAACCCTTACTCTGCCTTGTTCTTGATCTTTACATGTGCAGGCTATACACGCCCCTGACTTCCAGCTGTGCACCTCAGGGTTTTCCCATCCTACACCTCAGCAAAACCTGACAGGGATGTATGTTGCACATACATCTGCTTCTGTTCCCAGTTGACGAGTAGTTTAGATGCAGCCTCCTGCAGTCTCTGGGTGAGGCTGGATGAGCAGCAAAGAGCCTTGCTGGTCAAGTGGAGTGACCTTTGCCATTCACACTGGGCTCTGTGGGGCTGCTGCCCAAGCATGGGACTGCACCCAGGGGCACAGGAGGTGTCTGGAGCTCTCCAAATTCTTGGTGTGATACCTCCTCTCATGGCAATTTGTCTGGACAGGAATCACTTCTGCTCTCACCTTTCTACACACTTCCCACACACCTTCCCAGCTAGACCCACCTGTGGCTGAGATATTGACTGAGCAACTTTCACAGCAGTTCCCAAAGGGGGTATCTGCCCAACTTTTTCAAAGTTTTCTTCCCTCACACTCCCTCAATATTAAGTTTAAACATTCATGTATTTTCTCTGTTGTCTTTGATCTTGCAGTAGCAAATGTTTATTTCCTTCTAACAGGCATATTTGAATTAGGTGGTAAGGGGAAAAAAGCACAGGATATTTTATTTCCCTTCTAAACCACACTAAAAAATCTTCTCTATTGCAACAGTTGGGGGACTTTGTGAATCAGTTTCAGAGCTGATTTAGAACTGCACAATATTTTATCTGTCTTTGAACTCAAAAATTAATCTGACCTGGGTTTTTGCTCTGATGTTAGATGAGCTTCTCCTATAGTAATCTTTGCAGGAAGTAAACTTGAAGTTCCCCTAATAGTTCCTGATGACTTGGAACATTAAACTACTGACTGCAAAGATTTGCACAAAGATGCTACAGATTAAATCAAACAGGTTGTTAACCACTGCACCCAAAGTACTTTCTTAGTGCACTGCCTCGAAGACAATTTCAAACTCCAAGAGGAGATATAATTTATTTCACAGACACAGCTGTAAAGGAATGCATTCTTACCTTGTGCGAATGTGCCAGAGAATATTAACATTAACCTTTGCACTTAATTCATAAATATGATGAAATAGAACCTATATTAATTATTCCCCAGCTAGGATGTTAATTATGACCCAGCTGTCATAGGATAGAATAGTTTTAAATATGCTAAAATACTCTTTTCTATCTTTCTTGAAATTTCAAGGTTACCACAAGAAGTTTGTTTAAGACACTATAATAAATAGCAAAAATGTTGAATGTAATGTTTTCTATCATTTATTTCAAGGTCAGGACAAACCCTTATTATATGTTTGCATATTTCTCCGTACAAACAAGGCCTGATTTCAGTTACAGTTACTAGTTATTACTCTAATTACTCATCGTGAAATCAGGTAAAACATGCTTTTTGGAGTTTCTATAGGTTTCATTAATGGTGTATTAAATATTTATATTAACTCTTTTCCATATCCACATAGGTAACAACACCATAAATTAGTACCATATGACTCACTAAATCTTTTCACTGATTGCTGTAGTACAATATTCCAAATGCTGCCTGTTTCCAGGTGAATCTTTGTGCTGGAATACACTTGTCATTTGCAAGGACAGAGCATATGGAAGGCTTGGGTGTCTCTGATGTGGGACAGAAATCCCTTCTGCTGAACTGATGCATATTTAGAAGTTACATTGTATTGATTTTTAACAGGACCAGGGATCTTCAGTCTTTAGCCTTCAGAAGTAGTTGAGGCCTTGATGGAAATTAATCAAGTGTAATTGAGCTCCTAGACATGTGAGAAGTTGTACCCAAGTGTTTAAGCTACTCCTGGGGACAGATGTTTAAGGGATTGCAAAACTGAGTAAATAAAATAAAACCATATTGATTACTGTCTCCTTCACTCAAAATGCTACATACTAGTTTGAACCTTTTGTCCAGAAAGTAAATAATCTGGGTTTAGTTCCTGTTTCAGCCTAAGGATATTCAGATCTCTCACCTACCCGTTCCATTTTTGTCCTGAATTAGACATTGTATTAATTTAAGAAGACAACCACTGGAAAAGAAAAAAAAACCAACCAAACAAAACCAAAGCAAACCAAACAAAACAAAACAAAGCCAACCACCAAACAAATAGAACCCAACACCATACAAACCCTCCAGCAACCATCCCAAGCCCCATAGTCTTGGTGGCAGAAACCATAATCAAGCAGCCTTGTACCTGAGATGAACACTACCACAAAGCTGTGGCTTCTGGATGCCCCATCTCTTCTGAGAGTGCCCTAACTGGGTGGGGCTTCATAGCCCATCCTGCAGGCTGATCCTCTAGTAGCAGCTCTCTAGAACAGACTGTGCAATGACACATATTTCCCTCTCTTTTGTAGTTTGCCAAGAACCCTTTTTTCTGTGAAATTTTAATTGCAGCGCATAGTATCACATATATTGACAATGTTATTTCAAGTGACCAAATTGAGTTTGATTTAGAGGTATTAATTTAGGTCTAGCCAGATTTAGGTGAGTGCTAAGAAACCAGCTTTTGAGGCCAGGCAGCCCTGCTAATGTGTACAGAGAGCTTCAGGCACAGGGGAACTCAGTTGCCAGAGGGCCTCCCATGTCAGGGAGCTACTGAGGAAAGTTTCTCAAATACTTTTCAATGAAAAAGCCTAAAACTGTTTTGCATTTGACCATAAGTCACTAAGATATTATTACCAGAGTTACTGTAACACTCAGAGGTGCTCTCTGAATGAAAAAATAGTGCTTTTATTTCTCCTCTGGAATGCACATATGATTGCTTTTATTCAGTCTGATGTCTTTATGCTAGCACAGCATCTTTTTTCATTCCTATGTACTCCCATATGGTTTGTTAATTAACTCTTCTTTGGAACTTATGAAAAACATTCTCCATATTTGCTGAGTCTTTTAGTAGGAGTGTGCTCTCTTCCTTTGCCAAAGTATACATAGCTTAACAGGTTTGAAATAGCCAATTCCTAGTGTTAGCGTGTGGTGGAGTATTTGATATGCTTGGTACACAATGCAAATAACAATAAAAAACTATAGTTTGAAAGCTGACAACAAATAAATAGTTTGCTTTGCTAGAAATTCTCAGCCTTAATAAAAACAATAATCTGCTTAAGACACTAAGAAATCAAGTTAACTTTTTAATCTCATCTATCTGAATGTTTTTATTTCGTATTTTGATGTTCGTTTTCTGTATGGACTTGCTAGAAAATGCATTTAAAGTCACATATAACATAAATATAGCTGAAAGTCTTTTCAAATGTATTAAACCACTTGAGGCTATACTGTGAACAGCTTTGTTTTTCTGGATTTTGAAGCCAGCCTGACTTTTAGATGCATAATATGAATGGAAGTGTATACTAATTTACATGTAATTAGCATTGACATTTTATAAGGCTAATACAGTTTTATGCCTCTTTTGGTTGTCTGTTGTAAACAATCCTATAAAGAGAGCATTCTGACACAGCACAGAACATACTGTGCTCCTGGTTTTCACAAAACACATATCTATTTTTTGTGATGAACCTACTGCCATCAAAGGAACACGAACAGAAACAACCACTGCTTTGCTTTAGTTCTACTGGGGCTTTGTACTTCTATCATATGTTGCCCTCTATCCTTTTTGTCACTTAGACTTGGATGAAATGAATACCAAATGCCACTAAATACGAGTGGAAACCTTTCACATTTATTCTGAAGTGGCTACAAAGGGTACTGAACAGTAGAGAATCAGACCGAGATTAAGCTTCTGTTTAAATTGCTATATAAATTCAAATGAAGTATAACTTTTTGAATTGAGAGTGAAAAGGACATTACAATAGACTTCAAAGAGAGAAAAAGTGAAGAAAAGTTAACTCTCAACTGGAATTTCTGTTATCGCTATCGGTCTTTCTCGCTGTGAATCACACCATGAGCATATGTCTCTCAGAAGAGCCCTGCTGATTGCTATGGGACTATAGGATTTGCATCATCTTAGGATGTAACCCAGTATTTCAGTGTAGTATCTGCTAACAATTAGCCATGAATTATTTTACACAAACAAAGCCAAAGATATATTATTTATTTTCCTCTACAAAGCTCCTTTTGCTTGCCTAATAACATATGCCATGTATTTCCTCTGCCAAAATTGATGTTATATTGGCAACAGAGCAGGGAATCACACATTCAAATTTTATGTAAAAACACTACTTTAATTAACATCTGGCCACTCCCAGAGACAAAATACTAGACAATATGGATCTCAAACCAGCCTTAATATGGCAAGCCCAACATTTCTTAATACTTCTCCTCATTTTTTGTATTTCACAAGCATACTGAGGACTGTTGTCAATTAATTTTTGTGGACCACAAAACTACAACTTGTCCAGTGTAGCTAGTGTTCAGCTAAGTCTTTTTGCTTTCTTCTAGCTTTTAATGGCCACCAGAATAAAACTTAAAGAACACAGTTCTGTGGAGAGACATTAAATACCCAATACATGCAAGAGAGGAAAAAAAGAGGATGCACAATTCTATCCACTATTGAGATCAAATAACAAACACCTGGTTAAGACAGGGAAAAAGAGTAAAAGTGTGTCTCTTGTGATTTCTTCCTTTACACCAGAAAAATGCTGAGGCCTGTCTCAGGCACACTGACACTAGCCAATCTGGCTATTAGCATAACTGTTACAGTGAAATCATAAGTCTCTTGTGTTTCCTTCTTTTCCAGCCATAAAAAGGTGAGGCTTGGCTCACACTACATTTAAATACTGTAGTTTACTTTCTCTTTAGGGAAATCACCCACCAGGGTCACCAGGCTAATCAAAGCCCACTTTAAATCATTGGAAATGGGAACAAAGTAGGAGTGAGAGAGGGAAAACAGACAGATATATTGTTAGTGACATTTCTCAGCTTTATAATTTATGTTCCCCTGAGACCTCTATGAGATTCCCAGCATCTTAGAAAGGATGATTCCCTGTCCCCTGAGTCCCCATTTCCAAAACATTGAGCCAAAATTTTCTGAAGAAGTTTAGCAAATTCTCTGTCCCTTTATGCCTGCAGTTCATTTATTCTGCTTTTCTTTTCTTTCTTTTCTTCCAGGTGGTGTCTCACTGATCCTTGAAAGCCTCCTCTCCCACCTTTTGGAAGTGGGAGCACAGTAACTGAGTGACACTCTATCAATAATCATTCTGGCTGCTAGAAGAAGATCTTGCTTATTTCTTGCCAGCTGGCAAGAGTAGGAATGTACACAAAGAGTTTACATCTGACTTGAAGTTTGTATGAGGTACTGCAAGAAACTGAATGAATCTAAGATAAATAAAAGCATTGTTCTACTGAGACAACATTTCCTTCCAGCAGGTGCTATTTTTAGTGATCCCAGGTATTGAAACAGCATTCCTCCAAACTCGTCTGAATTGCTAAATGGCCTGGATGAAAATAAACTTCCTAAAAACACACATTGATTTCCATCATAACAATTGCAATCAGAGTTTTGACTTTTCTTATAGACAATTACTAATTATTTTCTTGGTCTAGAAACACAAATGACTCTTGAGTTCAGTCTCTTTCGGTCACCCATAAATTTATCCACCTTAAGCTGTACAGTAGTCCTTGTCTCAGGTCCCACCCTCAGTTGTTCTGCTGCTGGGAGAGCTAACCAAGAGCTACTCCTCCTTTGTAGGATACAGCATCACAGTCTGTCTTGAGTCTGTGAATCAAATTCTCATCATCAAAACAGACAAGAGACCAGCCCACAAACCAAAGCAGATGATTATGCTGTTATTTTGAATGATGAGCTTCCCAATAATTGCAGTTGGATTTAAACATATGATCCATTAAATACCCATTCTTTAACCTAGAGTGCCCTTTGATGCTTAACTGGAAGGGATTTTTATGAGTGAAATATGACATAATGCATAAGGGTAATCTACAAAAATGAAAAATGGCATAAACTGAACAAAGAAAGGAATGTAGGAAATTTGAACCCACTGTGAGTCTGGATTCACTTCTGTTGTCACTATGCTGTTTGCACGATCAGGCTAAGATAAAAGCAAAGTCGAATTTTCTTCAGACTTAAAAAATTTGTTCCTCATTTAAAGAAGGAACGATGCAAAGTGAGAGATTTGTCTCATGAGTAATCTCGATAGAGGTTTTAGTTCTTTGAAGCCAGACAGCAGCAAACTTCACGTTATCAGCTTTCTCTAGAAGAATGGGAATACGCATTATACCCTGCCTTTGAATTTGCCCTCTGGTACATTTCTGACCTATCTGGCAACTAACTGTGTCCCAGAAAATGCCTGTGTATTTGGGGTTTGTTTTAGATAGGCAGTTCCAATGTCTGTACAATGTTTTGGAAGATTTAGGTGTGTGATTGTAAATCATGGATTGCCACTTAGACTCATATTCAGAGAATGGTTAATGGCCTCTCTCATTTTGCAGAAAAGGTGTTGCCTTTCTCTCTTCAAGATCTGAGAAAAATCCAGTTAATTTATTTTCTTTTTCCCAGTCATGTGACTTTTATATTTTGGGAAATTCCAACCCCAGGTCTTCTTCCCCAAGGCAACCTGATCTAGAAAGTTTATTCCAGACATCTCCCGCACTTCAGTGAGCTTAAATCTCTTTACTGGTCTGTTACACCACCTGACTCCAAACCAGCTCTCTTCATATTAGCTGTTTATAGGTAAGCCATAGAAGTTCTGGTTCCTTCTCCTTTGCATCTGCAAGTGCCACGTGCCATCTCACTGCTATAGACAGCTCAAGGGTAATTATTTGCAGACTGTTTTACCGATCTAGACCATGTCTTGATGACACAGCAGAGAGCTTCATTCTCCTCAAAAGAGGGGTAGTCAACTCCCACCTCAGAAGTCACCAGAAGCTGTGTGACCCCACTTTCTTGAATGCAAATTAGAATCTAATACAATAAATGGCAACATTTGAAATAAAATGGCACCTTACAGGAAAAAAAAACCTCCCCTTAGTATATTTCAAACTTGTATATCATAAGGGTCCGTTTTTTCTTCCAATAACCCTATACTTCAATTTTCATAGCCATCAGCTTCATTTGGAAAATGATAACTGAAGTTAATATATTTCAGTACATTTTATCATTAATTCATAAAACTCATTACATGTATAGTTGCTACAAATAACTTCCCTGAATTATGAGTACTATAAAGAAAAGACAATTATTTTTTTCACTCCAGCACATTTTGTTAACTGCAAGTAAGTAAGCAAGCAAAATGATGGCAATAGAAAGAAAATAAATAATTAAATTGATTTGAGTTTGAAGCTAATTCTTAATGGAATTGATATTTAACAAGTTTCTGTAATCTGACCAAGTGTGTTTATACAATCCTCTTTCAAATATTGTATTTGAAGTAATAATAATAAATTCTGTACATAAATTCTGTAAATTCAATGGTATTTAGAGAAGTTGGATTAGGACATAGTCTTGAACTCTATTTCTTGTGCATATTTCTGAACCACACAAACATGTGAGTGCATGTACACATATGTGCACACACATGGAAAATCTCAGTATATGACATTCCTCATATAAATCATTTATACCCAGCCTTTTGTCCAGACTCAACCCTTCAATAGTGCTTATGATCTCTTGTAAAGCTAGCATTTTATTCAGAGATACAGCTTAATCTGGTTACACTAATTATGCCTGCCGAAATCCCTGAACCTTTCGATTATTTTTGTTGTTATTTTTCACCCTTACACATTCTGCTATAAACATTGACATGTATGAGATCAAGTAATTCAAATTTTTTGCCTGCTTCATGGAAAAAAATAAAACCCACCTTTGTTCTAACACTGTTCTGAGAGAAATTCAAGCATTCACTGAAGAATAGCTTCCCAGTCAAGAAAATTTTCATTCAGCATCTCATATCAGTTTTATCCTTATTAAATCTTAGAAAACACCTGTTATTCTCCTGTGTGGATGTTTCTCTGTATAAACAGAAAATTGAGTGAAGATTTCTATTTTCTCTTCTTGACAGTTAAGCTCTACTTGTAGTCATGATTTTTTCCATTAGCATGCTCTTTTGCATTTTTCAGTCTTCTGAATATGGCTGTCCTTATAGCTGATCAGTGCAAGTCAACCATATGCATCCTGAAAAACTTTTTATGACGTTTTAGTCAGTTGTTCTCAATTGCTGCTGAAGTGCCACCATTGTATACGCTGCCATGAAGTTCCCCATCCATGCAGGAATACACTTTGCCTACATAAAAACATAACTTGGCTCTTTCTCATGACTACCTTGTCAGCTCTGTACCTGTTACGCTTGTTATATTTTAAGTAATAAAAACCAAATAATGTCCTTGTAGAGAAAGCTGATGGAGCAGATCATCCTAAGTGCCATCACACACCTTTGCAGAACAACCAGGGAATTGGGTCCAGGTGACACGGGGTTACAAAAGGCAGGTACTGCTTGACCAACCTGGTCTCTGTCCTGTGACAAAGTGACCCACTCAGTGGATGAGGAAAAAGCTGTGGACGTTGTCTACCTAGAATTCAGTAAATTGAATTTGGCACCATCTCCCACAGCATTATCCTGGAGAAAATGGCTGCTCATGGCTGGGACAGGTGTGCTCTTCACTGGGTGAAAAAACTGGCTGGGTGGCTGGGCCAAGAGAATGGTGGTGAATGGAAGTAAATCCAGTTCAAGGCCAGTCACTGCCATACCCCAGGGCTCAGTATTGGAGTCAGTCCTGTTTAATATCTTTATCAATGATCTGGACAAGGGGATTGAGTGTATCCTCAATAAGTCTGCAGATGACACCAAGTTAGATGGAAGCTCATCTGCTGGAGGGCAGTAAGGCTCTGGCAGAGGGACCTGGACAGGCTGGATCAATAGGATGAGTACAACAGCATACGGATCAACAAAACAAAGTAACAGGTCCTTCCTCTGAGCTACAACAACCACATGCAACACCCCAGGCTTGGAGAGCAGTGGCTTGAGAGCTGCTCAGCTGAAAGGGACTTGGGGGTACTGTTTAAAAGCTAGCAGGATATGAGCCAGTGTGTCCCCAGGTGGCCAAGAAGGCCAATGGCATCTTGGCCTGTATCAAGAATACTGTAGCCAGCAAGACTAGGGAAGTGATTATCACTGTACTCAGCATTGGCGAGGCCATACCTTTGAGAGTTGTGTCCATTTCTGGGCCCCTCACTTCAAAAAGTACATTGAGGTGCTGGAGCATGTTCAGAGAAGGGCAAGGGAGCTGGTAAAAGGTCTAGAAAAGATGTCCCATGAGGATCAACTGAGGGAACTGGGGTAATTTGGTCAGGAGAAGAGGAGGGGACACCTCATTGCTCTCTACAGTTACCTGAAAGGAGGTTGCAGTGAGGTTGGGGTTGGTCTCTTCTGCTATGTCTCAAAGGAAGGAACGAGAGGAAATGGCCTTAAGTTGTGCCATGGAAGGCTCAGATTGGGTATTAGAAAAACAACTTTCACTGAAAGAGTGATTAGGTACTGGAATAATTTGCACAGGGAGGTGGTGGAATGACCTTCTCTGGAAGCGTTCAAGAGGCGTCTGGATGTGGCACTTGGGGATATGGTTTAGGGGTGATTATGGTGGTGCTGGGTTGATGGTTGAACTAGATGATCTTGAAGGTACCTTCCTGTCGCCGTTGAGAGGGTCACAACACACATACCCTCTCTGCCCTAAGAAATGGCAAAAAGCACGTTTATTATTTACACAACCTCTTTTATACGCTTTCTTAGCTACATGTTCATTGGCTATTATTTTGCTACAATACAATACTATTGGTTGTCTATAGTGTACATACATTCTTTGCAAACATCAGCCAGTGTCCTCCCTTTTGCAGCTGTTACAACTTCTTTCTCTTGTTTATCTTCTGCAATTCTCATGGGTACAAAATGATTGTATCAAGGGAAATGTCTGCAAGGCCTTCAGACCAGCTGTTGGTTCCCACATCTTCCAACTTGATCATTATGTGATTCTGTGATTCTGTAATTCTGTGAAAGTGTTAAGACTGCAGTAAATATATGGGATAAAGTCATTACACTTGGATAAAACTGAGTATATAGGTAATATTTGCAGCATTTCATTTAGATAGACTACATTAAACTGAAAACACATTCCAATTTATTTCAATTTCCTTTTATGGTTGAAGTCTTTTCTTTGTATAATTTGTTCAGATGTTTTGGCTTTCTGTTTTACAAGTCCTCTATAAAAGCAAACTGTGTTTTTGTGAAGAACTAAGCAAAGACAACTGTTGAAATGAATGAAAAGACCTTTCAGTGACTCACTGTGCCTTCCAGATTTTTGCTTAGTTCTGGCCAGGTTTTCTGAAGAAATTTCTATCCCTATTTATCCACAAGAGTGTACTGCAAAGCTTCAGATGAGGAAGTACTAGTGAACTTTAATGGGAGTTCATATATTTTTCCAATTATTCAGCACTGTCTCTGAAACCATCTTTCTAGATCTTTCTCCAGTTTCTTAGGATTCACAAGCAAGGCAAGACTCAGAATGCATTGGCAGGGCTGGACTTCTGCCCTAAATGTAGATTAATGAAGATAGGAAAATCCATCAAAAGTTTTCAGAGGTACCTATAAGGTAAAGGAATTGAGCTTGTTATCTTTTAGGATCTTCAGTCAAGAATTAGAAAACTGACTGCATCTTTCAGAATGGGAAAAATAATCACAATATAAATTAACATTCGTAGTGCTTCTACTAGTGTAATTCAGTTTCTCACTGGAAATAACCATAAAGTCATAAAATAGTTCGAGTTGGGAGGGATCTTACAGGTCATCTAGTCCAACCCCCCTGTAATGAGCGGGAGCACCTTCAACTAGATCACATTGCTCAGAGCCTCATCCAGTCTGACCTTGAATGCTTCCAGGGATGAAGTATCTACAGTATTCCACTACCCTCGTGGTAAAAAATGTCTTCCTTATAAAAGGATTTATTTCTAATATTTAGTCTGAATGGAATCTGGGAATCTTCCATAGTGTTTTATCTCAATATTGATAAATATATAACAGCAATTTTCTTAAGCCTTGGAGCTCTGATGAGAAATGGATACATAAAGAGAAGATACATGGATCCCAGAAGTGATCCAAAATAATCTGGGACGGTGATTTTTTTTTGTATGTTTGCAAGGTTTCTGATCCAGAGGTGTCATCACCTTTTGTAAGAAGAAACACATCTCTGTAAGGATGGTTCCAATATAATCCAGTGATTTCAAAGTGATTAGTAGATGTCCACATCATTTGGCTTATTAATAATGACACCTTAGAGTATTCCTGCTACAATATGTCACTTCAGTTCCAAAGAATTCTAGGAATGTTATTGTCTTCATTTGAATTTTCCTGTCTTTCTCATATACAGTTCCAAAAATTATTTCCAATTGCTTGACCTCAGAAAGCAAGACCATTTCAGAAGAATGTTGTGCACAGTTTACTGCTCTGTTTTGTCTTTACATTCATTTTTTCCACACATCTGTGTTGTTTCCCAAGGTGTCCAGAGCCAGCTGGATAGACACTTGTTAAAATATATTCATCATTCTGTAAGTATTAACAATCATCAAGATCCCAAAACAAAGCAGTATTTCTTCTGTATTGGCTAATAGTTAAAATGGCAAGGACCCAGACTGTAAGGAATGAGACATGAGGATAGAATTTACAGAAATATTCTCTTTTGAGTCCAGATTTCAAATTTTTAGAGGGTACCAAGAGGTGCACATCAGTGGAACAGAAACAAGGTGCAATCAACCAAGCACATATATATTTATCCCATGCCTAAATCCAAAACACATTACTGTACACCAGTGACATCCTCAGTAGGTCCCCAAGCCCCAAAGTAACTGTGCACTTGAGTAGAAAGCCAGTGCTTTGTGGAAAGGAGTATTTACATCACCTACAATTTTGAAACTGATTAAAAGGCCTCAATCAGTCTTGCCAGTACCCATACAGAGACACTGAAAAGACGTAGACACTTCCAAATATGTTCCTGTTCCTGCCCTGAATCACCATGTCTAGAAGAAAGAAAGAGAGAAACAAAGTTAGGTGCCTAAAATTAGGCTGTGGAGATTCTTCATAGCAATCAAAAGGAAGTTAGGCTGAATATGCAAACAAACATGGTGAAATTTCCAATTTAAGAAAAACTAGATTGGATGAAACTAAAAAACAAACAATCTGGAATAATTTTATGATTGAATATGAGCCTCTGCTCTTAAAATCAGCTGCTGTACCTTCTGATGAGGAACATAACAACAAACCTTCTGTCCATGACACTGTAGTCCCTGCATTTTCTGTAAATTTTGCCTTTAAAATTAAAATGGCAGGTGACAATGCAAAATATGGAAAAACGCAGAGGAGGGTTAATTGGCCGCAGAAGAACAGAATTTCTAATAACTGGTCCTTAAAGCTCCCCCAGCTCTCCTTTCAGTCTCCTTAATGAAGTAGTAAGTGTATTTTTACAGGTGTGCAATAGCACAAAATGTAGAAATTAAAATATCATCTAAAGCACCATGTCTTATTCACAAGGAGACTTGGTGAAAAAAATCTCTGGATTGTAGGAGGGGAAGCATGAAGAGTCAATAGGGTTTACAAATCCCCAGTGTATGGGATGATTCAGCATTGGTAATGAGGAAAATCTCTACCTCGTTAAATGAAAAACTTCAATGTGTAGTCTTTTACAGTGGCTCTTCAAGGAAGAATAAGCCTATTGGACACATGTTTTCTTTGTACTCTGTACTTTTCTCTTAGGCTCATGTGTTCCTGCATTTCTAACTACAGGGTTTTCCTAGCTGCTGACAAGGGTTACATAGCAGGTCAAATTATCCCATAAAAACACAAAACTGTCCTTCACTCAAGGAGATATATAGGTCATGGCAATCCCAGGCACACCTACAGGCTGAGTGGAGCAGTGATTGAGAGCAGCCCTGTGGAGAAGAACTTGGGGATGATGGTTGATGCAAAGCTCAACGTGAGCTGGCAGTGCATGCTCACAGCCCAGAGAGCCTGAGCAGCATCAAAGCAGCGTGGCCAGCAGGTCAAAGGAGGTGGTTCTCCTCCTCTACTCTGCTCTGACGAGACCACACCTGGAGTTCTGCATCCAGCTCTGGTTTCCCCAGCATAAGAAGGACATGGAAGTGTTGGAGCAAGTCCAGAGGAGGGCCATGAAGTTGCTAAGAGGACTGGAGCACCTCCTCTACAAAGACAGGCTGAGGAAATTGAGGCTGTTCAGCCTGGAGAAGAGAAGGTTGTGTGGAGACCTCATAGCACCTTCTAGTATCTGGAGGGGGCCAACAGGAAAGCCAACAAGGGACTCTCCATCAGGAACTGTAGTCATAGGACAAGGAGAAATTGGTACAAACTGAAAGAGGGGAAATTTAGGTTAGATATTAGGAAGAAATTTTTTACTGTGAGGTTGATGAGTCAATGGAACAGGTTGCCCAGGGATACTGTGGATGCCCCAACCCTGGCAGTGTTCAAGGCCAGGATGCATAAGGCCTTCAGCAACCTGGTCTAGTGGGAGGTGGCCCTGCCCTTGGCAGGGAGGTTTGGGACCGGATAATCTTTAAGGTGCCTTTCAACCCTTAACATTCTATGATTCTATGATTATGCACCATTATCTTGGCACAGACTTTAGCAGAAAGAGACCTTCTGAATACCTGTTGGATAAAGTAATTCCGAAATTATCTCTTAACTTGCCTTACAGGCTACTAGGCCAGTTCTTTCATAGGGATACAGGAAAGAAAGGCATTTAATCCACTGTTTGGTTGAGAGCTGGGTTGACTTAAGGAGTTCCAAATCTGTGGATTGTGGAGAATATCTTTTGTAGATGGGATCAAAAGTACTTGATGTGCTTGTTAACACATATGTACAGATTAGGCAGGGGGTTGAAAAGTAATGCAACTTCCTGTAAATAATTCCCAGCACTGTGTATGGATGATTTTAGATGTTGTAGCTCTGGGTATTAGAAACAAGTTGCTGGTACTAGTCAAAATGCTAATGGATGACCATCATCATCTCTACACATTCCCATTTCTGCACTGTATGAAATCTAAACTGGTCACTTTCATTATTCTACCCCTTATGTGCATCACATTTAATGTATGCTTATGACATACGATTCCCACCATAGTTTTACAGGTGTTTTTACTTTTCCTAGCTCAATAGAAAGCAATTAAACAAAAAAAAAAAAAGGAAGAAAGAAAAAAAGGCTTTATAGTTCTTAATCCCTTCCCGGCATTTCTGTGGACACTGTTGATCCTACATGTGTCAGGCAGATCCCAGAGAACTGTGTTGTACTGCAGGTCCTCCCATCCCTCTTCTGTCTCCATTTTTCCAGAGGCATTTAAAAACATTAAGACCAAAGAATATCAGCTTCTACCTTCCAGAAGATACAGTCTCCCAGATTTTCCTGTGGCTAAGAGTCCTGTGTGCTTCCAATGCCCTCCTTACCTCTCTCCAAGCCAAACCCAAGGTATATTTTTTCTTGGCAGTTCCCCTTTTAGATTTCTGTTTGCAGAGGGAAAGATACCAACATTTAAACTGTCTTTATGCCTGCATTAAGTTCTCTGTCAGCTACCAGTGGTTTTAGAGCAGTTTTGAAAACATTGGCATCTGTATTTGGGTTGCTTTACCAACACAATGCATGGAGACAGCCAGAGCTCTCTGACATGATGGATAGTAGGATGAAATTAAGAAGTGAAATGATTAATTATCATTCCTGAAAGTAAAAGAAAAACAGGTCCCCAAATGAAATGACAGGTTTAAAATGGAACATAGTTGCTGAATTCAGTGTCATAAGATACCATGTGGCTGATATAGTGAATAGTTTCAAAAAGTAAAATCCAAAGATAAGCTTTGTCAGAAGCATTGCGATAGAGTAAGCAGAATGTCACCTCCACTTCAGAAGTTTTTTAACTTGTAATAGCCAGAAGCTGGGTTGTATGATTTTTTGAGCAAAGTCAGCAATTCAGGGTACTGAGCTAGTGGAGCTTCAGTCTGAACCAGGAAGACACACTTCATCTTCTTACCTTGCATGCAGTGATGTAAGCAAGTAGTGTATGCTTCTTTTAGTAGAGTCAGTGTGATGGGCACTGATCTTCAGCTAAACAAGTCTGCTTTTACCCTGAGAAATGCCTAATGCCTCTATCAAATTGAGAATGTGCCATGCAAAAGTACAATTTGTGGCTGGCACTGGATACCCATATCTGTGTGGTACTATCAGCAGCCAACTCACATTTTTGGACTGCCTTCAGAGTCTCCTGTTTGCAAGCTGTGAACACTTTGTACTTTGCACAGCCATCAGAAGACAATTCTGTAGGCTTCTACATTTATTTAAAGAGATTTAGGTTTACTAATTTTTTTTAAGTACCCTCACCTTATTTTCTTATTTATTGCAAAGCTTCTCCTCTGCAGCTGACTGAAGTTTCTGAATCCTCTTCTTTATCTGTCTGTTATATCTTCAGTGATTTCTTGTAAGGTTTTTTGGTCTGCTCTCTCACACATTTTTAAGTAAGCATATGTTGTTCTGAGTAGGTCATAAAATGTTTCTGCACTATGACCTCTTCTGTCAATCTACAGCTATGGTAAGAGCAATCTCTTATTTTCTAATCTAAAAATCAAGGGTCCCTTTCTTTGTTCACAGTATAACAAGAAAAAAAACCAAAATGGAATATATTTCAAGTGTTTCACTGAATAAGCCATTACCTTGAATAAGGCTTTTGTGATGCCAATGCACTGTGACTCATGTAATTCAGATGCAAGGCTAATATGCTGTTTGAAAATGTACCCGCTGCTGGGATGATTCCTAAACAGGGAGGCAAAGAAGTGATTATTAGATAGGACAAGACATGAGCTGAATTACTGAAATGTGCAATAAAGAAATCTCAGCCTCTACAATTTGCCTGTCAAAAATGAAGGTTTTAATCAATTTAATCAGTGTAACAATATATTAGCTCAGCAGCCTGCCATCTCAGCATGTAATTTTAACTATAAGGAACATTCTACAAACACTATAAAGCTCCAAAGTGCTCTTTAAAAAGTCTTTAAAACATAAAAAAGGTTTTTAATAGCCTGTGTCAGCAGGACTAGAACAAATCACGGGAATGTAATGAAAAATATTTTTTTATTTCTCTTAAAAAAGGATTCCTCAGCCCTTGTTAGATAATTTGACTACACCCTCATTCTTCTGCAGAGGCAAAATTTAACCTTGATTTGACATCTTCTCTCCAAAATCTCACTATTTTCATGCCTCATGGAACTGCTTATACTAATCTTCATTAGTTCTCTCAGGGTGCTGAAATCATCCATTCTTAATTCCAACAGTATCCTGGCATACACACTAAAACACAAAGGAATGTTATAAAACACTATTAAGGGGAGTAAAAAATTCACCTTCAAACTGCACTGTCAGAATAAATTTTCACAGGAAAGTATTACTGTGTATCATCAATCAGCTGAAAGAATATGAAATCACCATTTATATTATTTCGCTGTTTTAAAACATTTCAGTGAAGGAATTACTGTAATTAAGTTTCCCTCATGTTTCCCATTTGCCAGTGTCTCACTGTGAAAATTTCCTCCCCAAACCTCCCACACACACACAAGTCACCATGTATTTGAAAGTGAAGAAAGCTAAAGGACCAGACATGTATACAAGATGGCTTGAAACAAAAAACAGCATACATAAACACATTTTTCTGTGTGACCATGAAAGCTTGCAGTAGTATTTTAATGCACTTTGGTCTGCAAAATGATCTTTAGGCTCATTTGTGTATCATAAATATACAGTTTTCTGTGTCCAGGAGACCGTGCAAACTATTTTCTGTTCTTCCACCTTCCAATGCACTTTGCTTATCCACAATTATGGGAAAGGATGTCTTTGGCTTTAAACTCATGTGGTGACTTCTCTCTTTTGGAAGTTAAACAAGGGAGCAGTGACGGAACCTTCCACAGGAATGGAAAAGTGTTCTGAAAATTGCCCTTCTATTGAGCTGAGTGTGAGAAGAACCTAATGAAAACTAGCCCCCAAGGAAAAGTACTTGTATCTTTGGTCTGTAAAAGGAGAAAATTAATTCTCAGTTCCCAAAGAAGGAGATGTGCATGTGCAAAAGGGCAGCAGCTGCACCATCACATTTAAGCCTCAGAAGTCTATCCAACTGGAGAAACAGATGTGAATTTGGAATAAATGTAAGGACACTTCCCCCTCAGTGCACTAGTAAGAGGGACAAAAGGAAGCAGCAGATTAAATCCCAGGACTGCCATTTATGCCTAGGCAAAGCATATATGTGAACTACCACATTAAAGAAGAGGCATTGTACAGCTCTGGGAATAGTCTAATCAGCAACAAGTTTCCTTCCAAATGAGTAGTTTTCAAGTTTAATAGAAATGTTCACAAAATAAACATGAGTTCGTGGAGGTAAGGCACACAGGACTGTATATCATAGTCAGCGCATAGGCTACATTGAAAAAGTACTCTTATGTCAAAAGGTAGCAACTGCTCTACCTGTAAAGTGCAGAGGGATCGTGGCATGTTTACTGCTTTATATTTATTGTGCAAGTCAGTAAGTTGCTTTGAGAAACCTCTGATCTTGTCATCAGTTTTATAAAATGGGTTTTTCTGGGGTTCCATGAATCCCTGAGGTTTGCTGCTCCCTTGCAAGCAGCTGCTAAGAAGTATGTGTTTCATTTCGTTCGTTCATTCTTTTGTAGCTCTTATCTTACTTATATGAGTACATATGAGAACGTCTGTCAACAGTGGTGAAAACAGCCAGAGTGCATTTATTCCATTTTATATATAACATTTTTAGAGGAACTCACATGTGGATATTTCATAAATTTTAACAAGGTTGTTTAACTGTGAGCAAATCATTCACCTCAAGGAGTTTGCATGGTCTACTCCTGTTTCAGAGCTTTGTATTGTAAAATAATAAATACACAAATAAAGTTCTGCTAATAGCCATTATTATACAACCGAAACGGGTAATCAAACCCAACAAGATATTTCCTATTTACATGCTGTAATAATTTAATTGACCATAAACAATGTGTTAGTCCTGTCAAAATAGATCCCAAAGCATCAAAAACCACATCTGGTAGGGAATTCTAACATTCTAGGCACTATATCTCTTGTAAAATAATCCTTCCATATATCTATCAACAGCTAATTATTTTAGACAGCTAATCAATTCAATTAGTAGCCAAATATTTCAAATCCTTGGCTTGGTTAATCTTCATTTACTCTAATAAAGAGTGCAGTTACACAATGTGTTCTCTCTGGTAGAGGAGTTAGCTAAAGAAGTCCATTTCCCTCTCCCTAATTTAGCATTCATTCTCACGCTAATGGTATATTCATCATCCTTAATGCAATTGCTTATGAGGCCACAATGTAAACCAGGTCACTTGGATTATTTTGATGTCAAAAAGAAACACTGAAAAACATAATTGCACTTCTGCTTATAGTGCAGAACAAGTGAGAATACAAAAGATTTTGGAGGAGGGAAGGAAAGCACTCAGAAGAAAAAAGCACATCTAGATCCTGGACTGCAAACAGCCTAAGGATTTTGAAATACATGTGGCTCATTTACGAGGAGAATGCCTTTATTACCTGCGTACAAAATATCTGGAAGGAACCAGAAGTCAACCTGGTACAAGAGCACAGGGCCAACAGGATTGGCAGTGGCAGGTTAGTTCTCTGGTAGGAACTCTCTGTCCTAAACTGACACAGATTTTTCCACTTTTTCATTCCAGTCACAAAATATAAACAAAGCCAAACTTGGCAACACAGAACTGAAAACACAAGTCTTCTTGTTTAACTCAATGTGTAGTCATGAAAGAGTGGGTTTGCAATTTTTTTGTCCTTTAGAGATCTTTTCTTTCTTCTGGTGCCTCAGAGATGGCCAGAACAACAAACACACATTTGGTTTTAATGTTCCCTATTAATAGTAATGGCTCCCTACTCATGATCTAGCTTTTTAGAAACTGCCTATCTGAGGAAAAATTCTCTCTTTATCTGTGGTGATTAGGCCTTAGGCTAAGTTTTCATTGAACACTGCTAGGGGCAGGTGAGTAACTTTTAGATATTTTCTGTTCAAGCGTCTGAGTTGCCTCCCTGGATCTTGCTCCAATCTTGTGATATTCTTTGAAAGGCTTAAATGGAATGAGTTCTTAAAAAGAAAGGCCTGTCAGAATGAGAGGCCTGTTGTCTCCTGGATCCTCCTCCTGGCCATTCTTGTAGATGGGCACCATATTTACTAACCTCCAGTCATCATGAACCTTACCAGTTTGCCAGGACTGATGATAAATGACGGAAAGCAGCTCTGTGAGAACTTCCATCAGCTCCCTCAGAACACTTGGGTGAATCATGTCTGGCCTCATAGACTTGTGTGCGTCTAAACATACTATTTGCTCCTTTTTACTGACTGTGGAGACATTCTAGACAACAAGCTCAGATGTGGAGGTAAACTACACTTTTACCTGGTCAAATGAAACCTATTGTCATGATATAGCCTCTATGCCATGTACATTCCTTGTTTTCTTGGGTGTGCCTTACTATTTTTAAGCAACTATTGAGCAGCTACATGACCATTAACCTCGTAAAATTTGTTTGACAGGAACAAAGAAAAGAAAGACAAAAAACCTATTTTTCACTTTACACTTGACTAGATTCTTCATTGTGAACTCATGAAGAGTTCAACATTCTAGGCCAATTAACATATATGCATTTGAAGAACTCTATGTCTTTATATGGAGAGGATTAGAGAGATAAGTATTTCTATTATATGCCCTTAAAACACTATGTCTTTAAATGCACAAAATCTTATGTATAAGCAATTGAGGTCTTTAAGAATTTTCAAATTACACTACACTAGCAAAAAAACCCCAAATCCTGTATTAGGCTGATTTGTTTGCTTGCTTTTAAAGAAGGGTCTAAATTCCAATATAGTTGCAGGAAAGATTGTAGTCAACATTCTTTAGCCATTCAGCATTTCAATATTTATATATTCTAAACATCTTTCTAGCTTTTTTCCCGTAGGTATTCAGGGGAAGACTAATCCAAAAGATATTATAAGCTAAATAGGAGGCTGATAATTATTGTGCAAATGCTATAATTACTGGAATTTAATTCTCTAGAAATTACAGCTACAGACAAATATGATGCGACATGTCAGGGGCATCATGACATAAAAGAAAAATCTTCAAATTAAGAATCAGAACAGTAGTATTCTAAAAGCTAGTAGTTTTTCATAGGTACTTATTAATCCCTTTAAAATATATCTGGTGGCTTTGGTTTCAATCAATCATGTGAACAGCAAACAGTCAGATTCCTAGTGTTTTATATTAAAAAGGCAAAAGTAAGGGAAGAAATGTTACTTTTGTCTTAAAACTTGCTATTTATCACAGCTTCTGCAGCCCTGACATTTAATGCTGTTTCTACAACTTCTGACCATTTTATGTCATGATCCATTTATTCCATCTTCCATTCTATTGAGGCATTTGAACAGAGATCCCTCCTCCTCATGGGAATGTGGAGACATCTGTTTTCTAGGGTCTTGCAAAACATTACACAGAGCTCTCCATGGATCTCTGACTCTATCAAAGTGGCCTGACATTCACTCTCTGACCACGAGTCTTCAGGTCATTTAATTTATAACTGTTCTTTCAGTTCAGGGCTTCCTTCTCATGTCAAATCTTTCCTTAGTATAATCTGTCAAAGATGATTCTTGGTTAACAGTTTTGATGAATGTGCCAACTGTGTGTATTTTAATGCAATAACAAAAATTGAAGGTTTTCGGTTATGGGGTAAGAAAAACCTAAAAGCACAAAAAACACCATGTCTAGACATTCCTGTATATTTTTCTTGCAGAAACTGCAAATAATGTTGGCTGAACAGCACCTCAGTTAGGGTCCTGCTTCAGAATCATCAATGCTGAGAAAATCACATTCTCATTTTACAACAGATACATTAAATTTAGCTTCATGTTCATTCATACAGTAGGAGATACAAAGCATGTCCATACGTGCACTGATTATTAATGATGTCCTATTTCTACTGACATGGTCACTAATTTTTTCATTGACTGAAGTTTAGGAAAAAGGGAAGGAAAGCTTCAGCCAAATAAGAAGCAAAATGATGCAACACATGGAACATTCCAGCCCCTGGCTGCACTGCTCCTGGCGGGGCTGGGATAAGTCCTGGCTGACAGGTCCTGCCCTGATGCCCGCCATGAATGGTCCCATGAGCCCTGAGGTGTCCTGGCAAATTAAATTAATGTGCAAAGAAATTTATCATACTTCTTGAAATTAAAATTTTCTAGTAAATCTTCTTAATACAAGAGATTAAATTTCAATATATTTGTTCTTTGGAAGGTTTTTTTTGGGTTTTTTTTTTTGTTTTATATAGCAGTAAAGCAGAGGAGGTTGTATTGGGGGTTGTTTTTTTCCCCAGTCTAGAAATATTTGAGTCTTTACTTAACAAACTACTGTTACATGTTTCTTTGTATACTCATGGACATAATGGACTAAGTAATGCATCCATAAATTGGAAAGGATGTATTTAAAAAACTCAAATAGCATTTGTTACAAATTTCCATTAAACTGTAAAGCACATTAAAAATAATGGTTTTAGGATTTCTACTAGAATGAAAACATGCAAACTGCAGAATGAATAAAGTATTCTTGTCCGAATAATAATCAGAAAAGTAAAAGAGCAAGTTTACCATCATATATAAATTGAGCTAAGGATAATGAAAAAGCCTGTGACAGAACTATAATGAAAGCAGTCAAAATGATAAATAAAATTATTCTAATATGAATTTTTAATAGACCAATGGAATAACAATGAAGATATACAATCCAATCTGGAACTTGGTGTTTCAGTAGGGAGAAAAATATCCTCTAGAAGCAGGTGTCCATGTGGTGATTCCCAGCCTGCAACATAACAAATGTAGTTAGCTTAAATATGGATATAAATATATTCAAAGATAATATGTGTATGTTGCACTGTTTTAAATTTTCTCTTAATGTTTGTTAAATGGAATATCACATTATATTTGAGAAAGGATAAACTCATTCAGAAAACCATAAGCTCACTCAAAATCCACAGTGTGCTTTCTCTTCTGGGTCATTTCCTTTCTAACAGGACTGCAGCCTAACCACGTCATGTTTAGTAGAAGCATATATGAATCATATTTATCTTTAATTAATATAAAAAAATTATTCCCAAATAGTCATTCATCACCATCATAAACCCCAGACATACATTCTCATCTTCATCATACATGTAGTCCAAATGTTTTGAGAGGACTCAGAACAAGGACTCCTGGAGCTCTAAGAGAAACTTGCATGACTGTTCAAAACTGAGTCTCTTCTAAAACAATAATGGGCACAGGTATTACCCAGGAAACCTCTGGAGAGCAGTAACAGTTCTAAACACATTACACACAGAGAGCAAAGTGTAAGTAGTGGCCCTTTTTTTTCGCCCCAGCACATCAGTTTATACATTAAAGAAGCAATAAACCATGTTAAACTTCCACACTCTCTTGTCCTTTCTGACTTCTTTTGTCCAGGCAAACTCATCTCTTCCTTGAACACATCCACACAGTTCTAGTGCAAAGCCTAGGTTGATATTCATATTCCACCCAATTTACAGAACTTACATCCTAGGCAAAAACAACCATTTGCTTACTTTTTCATTATAACATATAGAAATTTACATTCCATATTGGATTATAAGAATCCATATGAGAAATCAGTTAATATGGTTCCTAATATGCTTACAGGAGTCTAGTCAATACATCATGTAATAACTGAGGCATTTGTTTTCCTCATCTTTCAGTTATTGTAAACTGATTCTGCTGGCAAAATAATAATAGATTTGAAAAATCCACTTTTGTTAGGTTTGTTTCAGCATAAATCAAAAGAAACCTGATGAAATGAAATTAGTTTTGCTGATGTGAGATGGGTGTGAGATGACACAGAGAAATGAAAACAAAAGGTCTAACTTAAGTAACAAAAGCTTTTCTTTGGTGCACGTATGTGTCTCCAAACATGTATGCATCTTATTTGGAGATAGATAGATAGATAGATAGACAGACAGACAGACAAATAGATACAAAAATATGCATATATATGGGATTTTTACAAGTATATATATATATATATATATATATGTATATGCATGCACATGTATACACACACACATGTACTGATGGATGAAATTTTTGTTCCAGACTTCTTGCTGCTTCACATTCTATTTGAGGAAGCTAAACAGCTGAGGATCAAAGATGCTTTTAAGAAAATAAAACCTACAGGTCAAATGGGCACACTTGGAGAACAAAGAATGTTAACGAAAAGAGAGCTCTTCCTGTATGAAGAACTGCTTGTTTTCAGTCTAATGTCAGATGAACCCAACAGCTTACCAACCACTACAAACAGTGGTTTTTGGGAGTAATATTTATATATATAGTTATTGTTTTATCTTCCCATACGTATATAGAGCATGTAAAAATGTAAAGTTCATTATGGGTTAAAATTATTACCAGTTGGCACACTAAATTATATTTGCCAGACTTCGAAAAAGAGAGAATACTCTAGAAGTGGAACTAACATTTTAAGCATACTTACTGTACATATTGCAACAATTATTATTAATGCACCAGTACAATATTAAAATACATTCCATCAGGCTGGAAGAAAGAAATCCCATTGTAACAAAATGGCCATTAAGTTTCAAGGGTTTACACATGCTCTGAGTGTACAGCCCTCAGACTTGAAGCCAATAATTGAGCAAAAAGTCAATAGAGAATCTCTGCAACTGATAGATCTGGAAAAGTTTGATACATGTTCAAATGGTATAGAATTTTCCTTGGAGAGATGCATGGATAACACATGGAACAATGTAATAAAAAATTAAAACTTAAGTGCTATGGATAACAAAGCGTAACATGTTCTGAACTATTCAGATAGATGTACACTGTAGGTTGTTGTCACCTACTAATGGGGCCTGTTAATTTCTGCCGGCCAGGCTGTTCCCAGCCTGGCCCNCCTAAAGGGAAAATTATTGACAGAGGAAATCTGAAAATCTGTCTTTCAGGTAGACAGAATTGAGATGAGTTCTATTCTGAGATAGGAGCACTGCTTCAAGTATGTGTCCCATAAAATTGCTAATGAAAGCACTAGTTGGTATTTTTCTCATTAACATAAACTTAATAGGAAACAGATAGTTTCCCTTAGTTCATTTCAGTAACAACAGTCATTGAAAAGCTACAGATTGAAATTACTTTGAACCACCTATTCATTTAGTTGAGACCTGAACAACTGACTAGACCTCTAAGAAATTAAAATTGCAATGTACATCTAAGTCACTCATTTTTCATGACGATTTGTCTGTCTTTAGAACCAGGCTTCAGCTAAAATTGGTGTATTTCTCACTAAGGGAAAATATGTTGCATCATTTAGGCTGATTTCTGAAAAAGAGCAATTCATGTCTGGTTGATTGGCCCACTCTTAGCTACTAATGTTTGGCAATACTCAAAGACTTACATTAAAATAAACATTTTGATAAGTGCTAAGAGGCAGCCATGAAATTTCTGGTTCCAAAGTCCTTATCTGGTGCACACATCTGGTCATGAAAAGAGCACTGTGCAGGGATAGTTTTGTAAACATTTTACATCCACATGTAACAGTGTCTGACAGATGATATAGGTAAAGCTGTGCAAACACTTAAAACATAGCCCAGCTGCAGCAACTGTCTCTGTGAAACCTGAAGAAAACCTGATCAAAATATAGGGGCAAGTCAGCAGCAGCTGAGAAGAAAGAGCTTGAAAGACAGCAGAGATGTACTCACAGCCCAAAAAGCCAATCATGTCCCAGGCTGCATCAAAAGAAACCTGGGGATAGCAGTTGAGGGAGGTGGTCTTCCCCCTCTGCTACATTCCCATGAGACCCCACCTGGAGTCCGGCATCCCGCTCGGGAGCTCCCAACATAGGAAGATCATAGACCTGGTGGAGTGAATTCAGAGGAGGGACACAGAAATGATCAAAGGGCTGGAGCTCCCCTCCTATGAGGAAAGGCTGAGCTGAGGTTGTTCAAACTGGAGAAGAGAAGGCTCTGGGGAGATGTCATTGCAGCTTTTCAGTACTTAAATGGGGCTTATTGGAAAGATGAGGACAAAAGTTTTAGCAAGGTCTGTTGCAAGAGGACGAAGGATAGTGGCTTAAAACCAAAAAGGAGGGTTGATTTAGATAAGAAATATGAAAGAATTTTTTTACAATGAGGGAAGTGGAGAAAGTTGCCAAGGAAGGTGGTAGATACCCCATTCCTGGAAACATTCAGGGTCAAGTTGGATGAGTCTTTGAGATACCTGATCTAGTGGAAAATGTCTTCACTCATTGCAGTGATTCAACTAGATGACCTTTAAAAGTCTCTCCCAGCTCAAATTATTCTATGATTCTATGATAATTCTATGATGAAAATGGATAAGCTTACCCTACAGATCAAGAGTTTCTTCAGTGAAAACCCAGTCTCCAAGCCTGACAAACTGTAATATGTTCCACCGAGAGGTACTGATGATGTGACACTGAAAATGAAGATTGGATCAAGGGAAAAGCTACTTAATTTCAGCAGTGCTAGTTCCAGGCTCTGGAACTTGATCTGTACTGTTAAACAAGCAGAATCCCTGGCATGTCCTGTGTATATTTTCGGCCTTCACATTTTACTCCCAAACCATTCCAAAGACTAGACAAGAGTTGACTCGGGCTAGGAGCCATCAACAACAAAGTTTGGGTGCAACCTCCTACTTTTGCAAGACAAAGTTGTTTAATGCAACAAATGTGGTCTGTTCCACATCAGCTGTACACATCTGTCCTCAGCACACAAGCACCATCCCCAACACATTTAGTATTCAAGAGAAACAGACTTTGCAACAGAAACATCTTGCTTCAGGGAGATTATGATTAGATAAAAGGAAAACTTTTTATTATGACAATGGTCAAACATACTTAGAGAAGCTATGGGATCTACCTCCTTGGAGGTCTTCAAGATTTGAGAAAGCCCTATCAACCTGATCTGTTTCAAGAAGGGAATAGAATTAAATGATGCCAAGAGGTCTCTGACAACATAAATTATTCTGTGATTTTGTGATTCATGTTCTGTTTCAAAATCCACATTAGTCTGTGCAGACAGGTAAGGATCATTTCGTCCAACAAAACCCATGATTTCCTAAACTGGCACTATATATCAGATGGATGAATTTTGAATTCTTTTTATGAGAGTAATTCAAACAAGACCATTATTGAAAGATTAAATAAGCATTATTATGTTGCATAAGATAAACAATAAAAGTCTGTCTATTAACTTAACAGACATATCCAATCAGTACATGAATTACAACTGGCAAACGTGTGTGAAAAACTATGAAACAACATTAAGTTCAGAATGCAACCAAAAAGGATCTGAACAGCCCTCCATAATGACCAATTCACAACATCTCTAACAGGAGAAAACAAGGTTGGACAGACAGGATCTTGGTCATGCATGAAATTTGATATTATTTTTTATTCTTTTAAAATTTTGTTTTCAATTAGATGGGTATCTTGGGTCCTGTTTTTACTGAGCAGAGTTTTCAAAAGTCCTGAAATACCTCAGTAAAATATGACCCATTTTTAAATGTAACTAAATAACCTAAGAAGTATTTCCCACTAGATGTCAAAATGGACACTAATTTTTACATTTATGTAACACAATTATATGTGTGTGTCCATGTGTATTTTCCTCCGATCAGATTCTTCACCAAGAAGTTGTACAAAAAGATTATGTATGCACTACCTTTGATGGTAAAGATAGTGATTTAGATTGCAGACATAAAACCAAACAGTCATTGCCAAATTCTTGCAAGACTTAAACAAATATCATGAAAAAGAAAATGTCTTGAAATTGTGTCTTGAAGTAAACATTCTTTCCTGCAGATTTTATTGTTATTTTTCCATGACATGACATAATTAAAAACACAGAAACATTTAAGTGAATTTTATATTTCTTATATTAAATGTGTTGCCATCACTTTCTGGACTCCGACCAAATCAAAATACAAGATAAGTTGTCCTTACCCATGACTCATTTACAAAGTGTACAAAAGTTATTAATGATCGTATCACTTCATGCTTAGAGAGACCTTACTCACATGGATCACTGGGAAAACAAACTACAACAGGAACTGTGTCAATGCGTTATGTGACATCCTTAATCTGCAACTCTGCAAATGAACCGAGTCCACAGACTGGTTACAAGCATGTTTTTCGACACTGGCACTGTTGGTGACTTAAAAAAACAGTCAGTTAATATTAAGGAGTATTAACCTCAATGATTTCCCTTCTAATATAAAGACCATTGTAAAGATTTCACACAGAGGAGATTCTAAAGCTGAATAGTTAAAGAAGCATTTCTTTACCAATTTAATCTAGGAGAAGGAGTATGCAATCAGCTAAAATAGAAACCTAAATGCTGGGGTCTGGTAGGAACTGGTCTGCTCTTTTCTGAAGCACTTCACTCCTGTTCCCCCTGGTCTCTCTTCTCAGAGTACCTTTGGTTTGACTTCACTCCAGCAGTCCCTTCCTGACCTATTTTTCCCCTACAACTTTGTTCATTAATTTGCATACCCTTCTTCTCCTTTTAGTTTACTTAAGCACTTAGACAATCACATCCTACGATTTCCCTTCCTGAAGTTATACCTCTAGAATTTTGTTGTCTGCCACAAAAATAACCTTGCAGTGTGTTTTGCTTTTTTGGGTTTTTTTTTGATCTTTCTTTCAGTATTTATTTTTACTGCAATAAGATTAGGAGAGGCATTATAGTACCTAATGCAGTGTGTCCTCGTTCCTGATAGCCTACAAGTCACCAGGAGTTAATAATAAAAACTGTGTTCATTAATAAAAATTTATCAGATGTATTATTTTCAAGACTAGGAAATAAAATCCTGGTTTTGAAAGGGCTAGCTCTGCAGTACATGCCTACAATCAGCTTGACACGGTTAGTACTATAAAATAAAGCTTTTCAGGAGAAACACTGGAAAAGTTGTTTTACCAGAAGGAGAAAGCTGGTAAAAAAGGTTCTTTGTGGAGAAATAATACAAATATAGAAGAAAGAAAAGTTATTGAATCACCAAAATCTTAAAGAAATAGTGTATTTTTTTACATATAAGAATACGTGCAAGAAAAATGCATCTGCTAAATTGTGTATGAAACATAGAGGTTTCATAGAGGTCCAAATTCTAGTCTGTATGTTAAACCTGATCATTTTCTTCCCCACCCTTTGATTATGTGGCTTTAGAAATGTATTATGCTGCCAAAGAGGATTAAACTGGATTTGAGATCCACGATGGTCCTATTATTTCAAACATTTAGAAACAGCCTTTTGTTTTCGTTCAGCATTAAGCAAACTGACAACCTTCAACTTACCCTTCCTGCTGTGGTACACTGTGTAATGTCCGTAGTCTGCTTAGCTGTGACTGATTTTCATTTTCAACATTACAGAGAAAGTCTGTGAACGTTCAGTTAAAGCTCAGGTAAAATATAGCTTAGTCTATTTAGCAATGTTAATCTTGGCCCCAATCCAGCAAAGCTCTTAATATTTCTTAATATTCTCATTACATTCAACAGAAGAATTCAAAATCAAATATGTAACTAAGCATGGAGCCAGTTCAAGATTTTCAACATAATCTTTGTTATAACATGGAAAACAGTCAGAACAAAATAAAATAGAACATTGTAAATCAGGAAGGACATAACATTTCTGATAATAGGTTAAAAAAAATAATACATGTGTTTAATTTTTATTCTAATTGATGTAACTTGGATATAGACTCTCAAACTAGAACTAGCTATGCACTGTTGATACTGATCTCTGTTTGAAATGTCCCTCTCTCATCTGGAGAATCAGACGGTTTCCAGTGGATAATGCCAGGCTAAAGTTCTCTCTGGATACCTCTGTACTGTATTTAAAAAAGGGCCAAAGACTGAGGTCAGAACTGGACCATATGATTCTTAATGCCTAATTGTTAACAGCACTTCCTGGCTCCTTTTTTTTTTTTTGGAGTACTCCAGCTTGCTCTCTCCAAGACAAATTTCTTACAGAGGTGGCTAGCCCTAAGCATTGTGGACCACAGCCAGCTGGCAGCAGTCAGCCTTTCAGCAAAAGATCAATCCCTGGACTTTTATTTAGCAATATAGATGGAACTTCAGCTTCCATGGTTGGGAAATAGATCAATAAATTAAGCTCCCTTTGCAAGGTGCCTTGCTAAAGATCACTCCTTCCCCTACTTCATGTCTTCGTGATCTCTCTTCTATTGTAAAGGTTAGGAAATCTTTTTAGCTCTATACATGGAATTCTCAGTCTCTCTCTGTCTTTCTACAGCTAAAATAGACTATCATTCTTCTGCCTCTGGTTTGAAAGAACTCCTGAAAAGCTTGAAGAAAAAATGACTTTGAAAAGGGCCAGTTTAGGTTTTAAGTAGCCCTTTCTCTAATTTAAAGGATTAGATAACCATAATATAAAATTAGAATCTTTATGGTATCACCAAGTTCAGAAGTTGTTTTCATTCCTTCTTTTTCTTGACTGACTCCTAAAAGTAGAAATCAGACAAATGTTTCAGTTTGTTGAAAATTGTGTGTTGCATTTGACAGTACCAGTTAAGTCTTATCTAATGATTAATGACAAACAAAATGACAATAAATTTTCACATTCCTGATTTGAAACACTTAAAACATGGCTAAACAATAAGAAGGAAAAGAAATCCAAAATAAGAAGATAAACTTCCTTGGTTGTCCTGATGAGATGCAACAAAATTTCCTTAAAGATATTTCCAACAAACATATATTAGCTACCTCAGACTGTTAGGAATTCCCATTTACATTCAGTTTTTCTTGTGTCTTGCACAGAAAAGAAAGCCATTCTCCACATCCAATTGTACTCTAAGCTGTGTAGTTATGAAATTTGTGAATAGGTTTTGCTGTAGTTTTGGATACAATTTATTTTTGACTGTGCACGGGGAGCACATATCCTTTTTGACTCATTAAAATTTGAAAAATAGTTGTAAGAGCAGTGAGTTTACTGAGGAATAGCTGACACATGTCAAAAAAAAACCCCAAAAACCCAAAGTTCTTGTTCTTGCAAAAGAAAAAAAATAAAGAAAACAAGGACTTTCAGAAATTATCACCTTGCTAAAAATGACTTGAATTGCAAGATGGTGTCTTAAATAAATGGAAAATATCTCAGTAAAAAGAGAAATCACCTATTACTTCATTTAACTGATTGTTTTGTAAGCAGAATAACTTTTATCTTTTACTCACATCAAAGTGAGTGAAAAAAAGGCCGAAATGAATTCTTGCCATTCAAAGTGACATAATGGCTCTGAAAAATCATTAGAGATTATTCTTGAGTAATTGCTGGAAAGTGATACATGAAATTATGGTAGGTTAAATAAAACAGGTTAACACAAGGAGAGGAGTTATATGGGTATCATATGTGGGTGACGACATCATTTTTCCTTAATTTATTAACTTTTATAAGATAACTTGTACTTTATCAAAAGTACACCAGTCATAAAAGATATAATATTGACTTTAAATACGTCTATGAACAATTGTCAAGAAAATTATGATATAGCATAACTAATAGTAATAGTCTTGCTAGACAAATATTATCCAAAAAATGTAGTGAAATGAGTCAAAAGCTAAACATTCTCATTGCTATGAATTTTGCATGCCAGGAATCTAGCAAAAATTGCATTGTGTATGCATACTTCAGGAATTGTTCACAAAGTACCCAAATGAAAGTTTATATGTCAGAACATAAAATGTGAAATGTTAGTCACATCATTGGATGTGTGTTTTTTCCTTCCTAACTGAATGGAAAAGCGGCAGCACTGATTTCATTTTCTGAGAATAACTGGCATTAAGTGCAACTTGGTATGCTTCTAAGGATCTTGGAATATGATATGCAATGTTCTGGACAGTAACTTTCACAGAAATGTTTTATTTTTCCAAGGCACTAAGTCAAAAAGGACATAAACACAGCTTATCTACTCTACTGCCTCAAACTGAAAAGGCACAGCAATTTAATTCAGTCCAGCTGATCAGATAGGAACCACAATTCCTTCTGGAAGAAAGATCATCAGAGGAGTTTAAGGTCAAAAAAGCCAAGTAAGAAAGTAAGAAAGCCAAACTTCCCAAAGAAAACAAAAGTTTCTAAGCAACACAAAGGGATATTGATGAATCAAGCTACCTAAACTCATCACACAAGAAGTGATCGTACTCCTCAAAAATATACTGCCTCAGAGTAATAGATCATGAAATGTCTGGTATTCAGTCAAGATCAAACCATATACTTAATACTAGTCTTGGAACTTTACCAAAGAAGCAAATATAAGAGATAAGCAAGTTCAAAATGTTCCTTAGGTGGGTGTTTCTACTCTCAATCAAGATGAAATGAAATGATGACTCCATTTCAGCTCTGCAAGACAAATGTCACCTTGCAGAAAGAACGATGAAATTTGTTCAGGAGTGCCTCTGTTGAGCCAAATACAGTATCATTGTTTTTTCAAAGCAATCAAGATGACAAAGAAAGATTCTGATGACAGCAGAAAGCAAGGCTATTGCTGTGGTTAGTTTAACTCCTGCTGTGATATGCTGTAACAGACAGAACAGAACAACACGTATGCGCATGCTGTGGGGCCAGTGACATGCAGCTTCTATCAGAAAATATATTCTGACAGAAAATATGCCCAAAAATCCAGAGCTCAGATTACTGAAGTAAAACATTTGCAGGTTTGTAAATTGTTCTTTTTACATATGAATTTTTAAGAAGTATTTTTCATCCGTAGTGGCACACAACCACTATAATAAAGGTAAACTGAGCAAGTTTCTCAATTCGTCTTATGTATTACTATGATTGCTGTCGAGGAGGGGGGAAGGTCAAAGTTTCCTTATCCATCCTCCTCTAGCTGTCGTTTACCTTGCTGATCTAGTTGTCAAGCCACCACAAAACAAGAATAAACAGAGGGTGAGGATAGAATGAGAATGGAACAGATGAAAATGTTTTACTTTATGAGGAAAAGTTGATAACCTGGGAAAACAGATTATGATTTCCCAAGCTCATTTTAGCAAAGCAGATACATAATATAAATGTAGCAATTCATTTAAATAAAAATGCATTTGCCACATGTACAGATTTTTAGATCTACTGCAGTTTCATGTTTCAGAGTTATTGAAGTTACATATTTTACTCGTGAACAGAAATACCAGAATGGCTCTGTGTAGCTCATACATACAGGGGCTTTCTGTGGTCCTAAGCATGCAAGCAAAACTTTTTTAACCCCTTTAAGAGGTCTTTTTTCCTCTGGTTAGCTTTTTTGCACATTTGACCTCTAACCTAAAACTTGCTGCAGAAAGACCCCATCCTGAGTTATGAAACAAACATGGAAAAAATGTCTTTCTTTAGATTCTGTTATACTTCATTCATCTTATCATTGTTTTCACTCTGCAAAGATATGTTAAGCTTTTTCCAAGGCCCCCAGGCAGCACAACATTCTTACAATAACATTTGCTGAAAGGCCTCAGAAAGACCTTTTACACTGCAGTTCCTAGTTGGTTGGCACATCCATGAGTCGTTCTTTTAAATCATGTGTCTCGGCAAGTTTTACACACACACTCATTCATAACAAGTGAGCTTGTTGGGTTTGGGGGCTCACTTTTTTTTATCACAGGGTGACATGTTGTTGAAATTAATCACAAGTTGTTTTGCCTAATAGCTTCTGCACGGAAGTTGGGTATGTTGGAAATCCTATTGTGATTTGGTATAAAATATTAATGTCAATAGCAGCTGCTTTGTCTTATAATGCTGAGAAAAGGTAAATAGTAAGGCAGTTAGTTACATTAGGAAGTTACCTGGCAAATTACCATACGATTTGTTATATTGTGATACATTGTATGGATGAGCCTTGATTACAATTTTTTTCATCTTTCAAATGCAGGTTTTATTTCCATATACTTTTTTTTTTTAGAACAAGCAGCTATCTATGGCTCAAAATTTCTTAAAGGTCCCGTGTCCATCCTTATCACCTAGAACCTCATACCAATAAATCAAATCCAGGCTGTTCTGAACTGCATTCAGAGCAAGCACATTTACACTTCAGAACAGATCATTGGACTCTTATGTGAAGCAAACTAATAGATTCTAATGTATGAAACCTGAATTCTGTCCTTCAGCTGCAGAAACACAACAGCATAGAGCTTCAAGGAGAAATAATCTGGTGGTGTTTGTGTTCATTTATTTCAGTCCAGATGACTTGCTCATAGTTGCTGAAAGCTATCTAATATTGACAGAGTCTGAGAGGAGTGTTTAGGAAGAAACCTAAAATTGTTGCATCTTTAGAATGTTGTTCTCATCAATAGCTTCCCCAAGATACCTTTGGTTTAAATGGAAAATAGATCATGCTCCAAGTGAATTAGGGATTCATTTGTTGCCTGGAAGCTTGGCCTGGAATAATGGTCAGACAATGAATATCATAACTAATGAATATTCAAAAACTCGTAGGGACCAAGCTAAAGAGAGGAAAATAAGAGTTATTACACAGACAAGGAGATTGAAAGTGAGCTGCTAACTTAGAAGGTGAAATTCATCTAAATGGGGCTTTGCGCACATCAGAATTAATCTGCAGAACAGGGTACTCTGTATGCATCTTGCTGTTATTTGCAACACTGAGAAGGAACAGTCTTTCGTAATTAAGATCTCAAGCAATTTATAAAGAAGCAGTTCTACCCTGAGAAAAAAAACTGAAAAATATCAATCACACTGTCATTTTCATACATTTTTGTAAGAAGGGCCAGATACACCTGACAACATATAAGAAGGGACTTATGCTGTATAAAGTGATTATACTTAAAATATTTTCCTCATCGAAGATTCTCTTTCTTATGGTTAGGTTTAGGGGGGCTTGGGGTGGGGGGAGGGGCAGGGGC